>JAJMCJ010000279.1:0-11261 GCA_030572875.1 Wickerhamomyces kurtzmanii | reverse complement strand
TCTCGTATTTATATTGATCAAATTTCTTTTCTTCAAAAACGGAATAATTTTCTTGTCACCTTAGATTCTGTCGAGGGTTTGCAGACAAAGAATTTCAAGTTATCTATATCACGTGATTATTTCTAGTAGCCCGGTTTCTAAGTACAAAAGTATGTAGGAGGTGGTGTATTCGTAAAGAAAAGTAAACTAACACGATGTGACAGCTGGAGCAGCATTATTTCTTCATTAACAAGTCAATCATAGATTGATTCTGTGAACTGTGCTGCGGGATCGGAGAGAGGGGCGGGTGGATATTTCCACCATCTCCACCATTACCACTATTGTGCAACATATTTAATAAGACATTCTGCGTTCCTTGAGAAGGGATTAGATTGTTTTCCAAGGCATCTAGACTTATGGCATGTCTGTTGTTTTGCTGGGGTGGGCTTGTCGACTTGTGATGAAGGTAGTTCAATAGATTAACGGAATCGGAAGTCTGATTTGATACCGGTGCATTTTGTGAATACGGAAATGAATTGTGCTGTGTCTGTTGTATTTGGTGGGCTTGGTCGTAACTTTTGTTCAACAGTCCAAGTAATGAATTTGAACCCGTTGACGTAACAGGAGACTTTTTCAGCGATGCATTTAATGCGCCAACGGAGGAAAATGATTCGGGTGGAGCTGAAATTGATCCCAAGTTTTTATTCAGCATGTTCAATAAATGGTTACTTTCATTCTCGTTCATATTACTGTGACTTGCTTGATTTTGTGGTTGTTGAGTTTTCGTAGCATTTGGCAACTCGTTGTATGGATTATCAAAAGATTTGTTATGCTGTTGATCTGAGGAAAGCCCCAATGCGAAATTAGTCAAAAGGCTATTCTGTGTTTGTTTAGGTGGGACTGGTCTTCTGATTAGATTTAGTAATTCATTGGAGTTACTATAAATGTGGTTCTTATTATTTGTATTATTGGCTGAATCTTTGTTTACAGAATCCAAAGAATGATTTTCAACTGAAAATCCCTCTTTATGTGTCTGATTCTGTTTGCCTTCTGGTTTGGAATGCAACAAACTCAGTAAATCTGCACCATTGTTAATTCTCGTAGTTGGTAAGATATAAGACGAAAGATCATCTGAAACTTTCACTTGCGAAGCTGACTTATTGAGTGGCACACCATTATGAATCGATTTTGTAACCTGCTCTGATGGTGTTCCCTTTAACGAACCAGAGAGATCCCGGGGATTTCTATTCATGTCAGCAATAGATGGTATATTAGTGCTTGGGACCTCTTGATTGAAGGCATCCTCATCCGATATATACTCTTCGTCTGTTTCTTCAAAATCCTCAGGATTAATAACATCTTTTATTTTGTCTCCATCATTTGAAGCAATTGAATCGTTAAAACCATCTTCTCCTTCTTCCTCAGACGAGAATTCAAATGTTTCAAACTCTCCATCATTTGCAACTCTTCTAGATTCTTCTATTAATCTTAGCAATTCATCATCAGGTTTTTCATTTTTTTTTTCAACTTGTCCATCATCGGCACTTTCGAAAGAATCAGATTCCTCAGATTCTTCATTATCATGCTCGTTGGACACATTATTATAGCCATTAAAGGACTTTTGAACACCAAAATCGGCAGGACGTGATCCATCCAAAACTTTATTGCGCCCATGGAAGTTGGGTTGTTTGTTTCCAATATTGACTCGTGCGTTTAATAGTGATGGAGATTCGTTTTCCGTGCGGTTTGAAGAATTGTTTGAGTTTATTGGTTTGTCCATCAACGATGGTGATAATTTATTTAGTAGTTCAGTATCAACCGGAAATTCAGCTTTCTGGTAGTTGGACTGTGAATTGAGCAATTTTAATAGATCACTCGAATCTTTATCCGCTCTTTTCAACAATTTGATTTTCGGTTTGGGGTTTGAGACAGTTTCATTGCCATGGTTTACGAAATCAGCGGAAGAATTTGATTCGGTAAATTCAATAGTAGTCGGTCTTTTCAAAAGAGTAATTTTCTTGGGTTTTTCAGGCTGAATATTGTCAGAATTAATATTTTTGATAAACAACTTTGACAACTGATTAACATTTTTTTTACTATCGTCATTCAATGGCTTATTTCTCATATCCTGTTTATAGCTATCATCATGGTCAATGAGATTTTTGGTAGTGAGCAAATTTGGTTCCGGATTTGATGATTTTGTCTTACTGTTCAAAACTGATAACAACTCTAAACTGTCTCCTTCTTTTCTGTTTCTCTTGGAAATATCAAGAAGTGACAGAGACGGCCTTGATAAGGTCTGTGGATTTGGGGTTTCGGGAAACGTTATATTGTCAAATATAGGCAAGTTGTTAGAGGAATGAATACCTTCATTTATTGTATGACGAATTGGTAAATGGTCGATTGAAAATGGCTGTTGCATATACGGTGAAAAAGGTATTGGAATTCCTTGTGGAAAAAAAGGGGGTGGCATAAATGGATGTACAAACGGAAATGGTTGACCAGCAGGCAAAGCAAATTGAGGAGGTTGTTGTTGAATTGAATGTTGATTGTTTAATGTTGATGACTTCAAAATATTCAAAAGTTCTCGACCATTGGCATGTGCTTTAGCTTCAGCAACTTGCTCAGCTTGTTTTCTTAATGAACTTTCACGCAATGTATTGAGGAATTCTTTTTCTTCTGTTTTCTTCTCTTTCTGCGATTGATCTTTGTTGACTGGTCTATGTAATAAATCTAACAATTCTCTACCTGGATCATTGGTAGGTTTTTCACCAATATCCAACATAAGTTTCAGCTGAGTTTCAGCGTATTTTTTCAGTTTTTCTTCATCTTTGTTACCTTTTTTGTTTTTATTAATCCAATTCATTATAGGGCGAATCATTTTCTGAACCAAGTAGTATTTGTTATTGTTGCCTCCATTTCTATTTCCAACTTCCTTGTTAATCTTCTTTAGATCTTTCCATTCTATAGCAGCAATTTCATTCTTGACAATTGGTTTGAATGGAAAGTCTTCTGGAATGTTTTTCGCTAAAAAAATTTTGTAATTCTTACCAGCGCTTGTTCTTTCGATATAATCGTCTTCATTGATGTAATCAGATGCGTCAAATCCAGTTTCTTCTAAAGCTTCTCTCAATGCACATGTAATATCATCTTCGTCCTTACCAATTTTTCCCCTTGGAAAAGACCACGATGTTGATTCTGTTCCCTTTAGTAATAATATTTTATTTAGATTTGAATTTATCAATGCAACACCTCTAACTGGGATTGTTGCCTTATATTTTTGAAACTGTCTAATGGCTTCTGATGGATCACCCCATTTCCAAAACAGTGGGAACACTTCAATTAATTTGGTTGCGAAAGGTTTGATTTTGAACATTGGTAAATATGGATGGGAAATTTTGATGTAATCCAGGTAGTACCAATGCGCCGCCTCAATAAGAAAAAACACTCTCTAATTATTAAACGTTAGCAACTCTTGATATCGAATGTTATGTGAACTTACTTCAATTGACTCTAAATCCTCTTGGGGTGCATTGACGATAAATCGAACAATGATATCTTCCATCACTCTTTCAAGAGATTCATTCTTTAACCCATCTCTTAGTGGAATTGTTGACATTTCTCTTTCTTTCTTTCTCTCTTCTGTAAAAGCTGTTTCTTGTATCTTTACTCTTCTCTCTGTAATGGTATTTTGTGTCTAAAATAATGAAATAAAATATTGAACTTTCTGGATGTTTATTCACATATTTTGCTGGTAACAGAATTTCAACAACTTTTTTTTGCGAGCTCTAACGACCGGGTAGCTAAATAATCTTATGAATAATCAAGACGAACTCACCTTATAATGAACTTTTATTGATTAAATACACAATAACTTTTTAAAAGAAAAGCTAAAATGAGTTTAAGAGTCGGCTATGTTCCAGAACATTTTTCTACACCAATTGCTTTTGCGCAATCAAAACACTATTTTGAAGACAGTGGTCTCCGTGTTGAACTGGTTCCCTTTCCATCGGGTTCAGGACATCTGATCCAATGTCTGAACGATAAGTCGATTGATATTGCAATTGGGCTAACAGAGGCTTTTGTCAGGGGTATCAGCCAAGGTTTGACGAGCTACAAAATCATCGGCACTTATGTTGAAAGTCCATTGCGGTGGTCTATTAGCACGGGCTTTAACAGAGTCGATTTGACTAATGAAAATCAATTGAACGGTAAAAAAATTGGTGTTTCAAGGATTGGGTCTGGTTCATATGTTATGCCTTTTGTGTTGGCATTACAGAACAAGTTCAAAGAACCATTTTTTAGTGGATTTCCAATATTGACAAATTTCACAAACTTGAGAAACTCTGTCAATTTGAAGGAGGGAGTCGAAGGTAGTGATGCGTTTATGTGGGAGTATTTCACATCGAAAAAGTACTATGATAATGAGGAGATTAAAAGAATTGGTGAAATTTATACACCTTGGCCAAGTTGGGTAGTTACAGCAAGATCTGAAGTTCTAGCCGAACAGAATGAAGCTATTCAAAGCTTTATTGCAAGTTTGAACAAAGGAGTTGAGTACTTCAAGAATAATACAAAAGAGTCTATTGAGTACATTTACACCAACTTGGATTATTCTGAAGCAGATGCTAGCGAATGGATCAAAACAGTTAATTTTAGTGACAATATTGGAACAATAGATTGGGATAAAGCTATCTTAAATACCTCAAAAGTTTTAAAAACAGCAGGGGTCTTAGAAGATGATGATCAAACTATCGAAAAAAGGCTAGTAGAAGGTGTTATAAGGTCATATAGTATTTAGATATATAGAGGTGAATTCTGCCTTGGTATTTAATATGTGTAGCATTATCCAAGTTTTTTACTTAATTCCCAAGTACTATATTTAGTCCCTCTTCAGGTCCCTCAACTTGACCCCACAGAAATTGCCGTTTCTGGTTCTGTTTTATCTAAACAAATCATCTCTATCGCTGTTCGAATCCATCAGCAACTGAAATGCTGCAGACTGTACAAGTTCCATCTTTTTTGTTGATTCCGCTTAACCATGGTTAAATTTCAGCATATCCATTGAAGCGGTTGCGACTACGTCAGGACTAAAAATCAACGGTATTTCATCTAATTCAAGATTTCAGTCAAACCTGAAACTCTTTTCGGAAATTTCTTGATATATAATATTATGATAACATCAACTTTACAATAAGTGTAAATAGTTTACAATAATGTAGAACTGAAGCGGAGTAAACCGAAGCAAAGACTGGATGTGCGACGAATCAGGAGGGAGGCTGTTTTTCGAATTATATGCGACACAGCGTCAGAGAAAGCCGAACATGACGAGGTTTGAGTCAACAAATCCTTGTTCCCGATAATAACTGGAAATCTGCTTGATAAAGCTTGAAGAGGATATTATGCAAAAGAAACTCCTAGGCATGACCTCAAACTATATAAATACTGTACAAGTTCCTTTTCAAATTCTTATTCTTTAACCCTACTTTTTGAACAGTAATTTATAATAACCAGTTCTTATTGTTAATTCTAAACAATATTAATATATACAAATATTTGTCAAAATATCATTTAACATATATAGAAAAATGGTTTCTTCATCTTTAGAAGGTGTTAAAGTACTAGCACCAATTTCCAAAACCTCATTGTATCCACCTTCAACAACTACTGTCTCAGATATTATTACCATATCATCATTGAAATTCGTGGCGTTGTTACATCGCGCTTTCAATGAGAGAAGAATTGAGCTTTTGAAAAACAGACAGATTGTCCAGTCAAATTTAGACAATGGTGGTTCCCTTGGCTTCTTAAAGGACACTGAGTCAATCAGATCAAATCCAGCATGGCAAGGTGCATTTCCTGCTCCTGGTTTGATAGCAAGAAACACAGAAATCACAGGTCCTCCAACTAGAAATATGCTGGTCAATGCGTTAAATTCGGATGTCAAGACCTACATGACAGATTTTGAAGATTCTGCTTCTCCAACTTGGGCAAATGTTACAGACGGTCAGGTCAACTTATACGATGCTATAAGAGGTCAAATTGATTTCAAAAATGAAAAAACGGGTAAAGAATACAAAGTTAAAAAAGCGTTAAAAGACATCCCAACCATTATTGTTAGACCAAGAGGTTGGCATATGGTTGATTCTCATATTACTGTGGATGGCGAACCAATCAGTGCTTCTTTGTTAGATTTTGGTTTATACTTTTACAATAACGCTCACCAGCTAATCGAAAATGGCTTTGGTCCATATTTTTATTTGCCTAAAATGGAACACCATTTAGAAGCTAGATTATGGAATGATGTATTTAATGTTTCTCAGGATATCTTGAAGATTCAAAGAGGTACTATCAGAGCTACTGTACTTATTGAAACCTTACCGGCCGCTTTTCAAATGGAGGAGATCATCTTTGAATTGAGGAATCATTCTTCAGGTTTAAATTGTGGTCGTTGGGATTATATTTTTTCAACAATAAAAAGATTAAGAAATGACTCAAAACATATTTTACCTGATAGAGACTTAGTTACAATGACTTCACCATTCATGGATGCTTATGTCAAAAGATTGATTAAAATTTGCCATTCAAGAGGTGTTCATGCCATGGGTGGTATGGCTGCTCAGATTCCTATCAAGAATGACTTACACGCGAATGAGGTAGCTATGACTAAGGTTCGTTCCGATAAAATCAGAGAATTGACTAATGGCCACGATGGTTCATGGGTGGCTCATCCAGCACTAGCCGAGATCTGTAATTCTGTATTTGATAATATGGGTACACCAAATCAAATTTATTATATTCCTAACACAGTTGTTAATGAATCAGATTTAACAAACACAAACATTGAAAATGCTAGAATAACTGAAACTGGTATCAGAGCTAATTTATATATTGGTCTATGTTATATGGAAGCATGGTTAAGAGGGTCAGGATGTGTTCCAATCAACAATTTGATGGAAGACGCTGCTACAGCAGAAGTTTCTAGAGCACAATTATATCAATGGGTTAAACATGGTGTTGTTTTAGACGATACGAAAGAAAAAGTTACACCAGAGTTGACAACTAAATTACTGAGCGAAGAGACAGAAAAGTTATTGAAAATCGCACCAGCTAACAATAAATTTGAACTTGCTGCAAAGTATTTCTTACCAGAGATTAGAGGTGAAAAATTCAGTGAGTTTTTAACTACTTTATTATATGATGAGATCACAACTGTTGGTGAAGAGGTTGATTTAGCGTCATTAAAAAAATAATTCTGTGCTTAATACATACTACACTTTTCATATTTCTAGATTCATTGTCGCTTTTGTCAATATAATCATGAACGTACTACCAATCACCCAATAAACAGTATTTCGAAATTAGAATTAAAAGCAGGTCAATAATGTAGTTCAGCCTATTTATTACTATTAAAGAAATTTTTTACAGGGTTAAGTTAAAAAATTCTTTAGTAGTATCGAAGAGCTTCTTTAATAATATTAAATAATATTTAATATGCTTATGAAACTACAGATCACAACTTGTTTATCATATATTCATTATACATTAAAACGGGCGTGTGGCGTAGTTGGTAGCGCGTTCGCTTAGCATGTGAAAGGTCTCGGGTTCGACTCCTGACTCGTCCAATTTTTTTAAAAGTCTTAGTTTCATGTCACGGTGTATGAAATTGGGAAAAGAATCTGTCAGAACTACAAATATTAACAACCTTAAACATCACAAATCGAAATTATCTCGTTTTTAGTCAATGTTTGAAAATAAAGTTCCGACCCTTAAGTTGAACTTTGTATCTACTGTATGTCTTAATGTAGAGATGTAAATACGACTTCGTGGCCAAGTTGGCTAAGGCGTGAGACTGTTAATCTCAAGATCGTGAGTTCGACCCTCACCGAGGTCGTAATTTTTTACACGTACTCTCGACAATAAAGAGTTCAATTACGTGACTCGAATTGATATATTATTAGTTTATGAAGGTATGATAATTCTATACATTATAATTGAGAGCAAAAATTGATGCATTTAGTTTCAAAGGAGTGGACAGCAATTTCTGCAAAATATTAAAAGAAGTTAACATCAGATAAGTAACAATAATAAACCAATTAAATGACAACACATTTTAGATATCAAAAAACAATAAAAATAAAAAAAAAATCAATTTATGATTTATAAACATGAATGAAGGACCGTAAATATTAATTACCAAGTTGTAGAGTGAGAACATGAAAAAACAATAACCAAGAGAGTGTGATACCGCATAAAATAATTAACCTAATGCACCAGAGTTTTGTAGTAAAAAGAATAGAGAATATTGTGAACAAAAAAGACTTTAATAAAGAAAAAGAAATCAACTTTTCAAAACATTATAAATGGAAGAAGTGAATGTAGATGGGTTGTATAAAAAAAATGAAAACAATTTTAAATAACAAATATGAAAATGCGAAGTTTAAATATTATTCTTTTGTTTGAACATTAGCTGATAGTACAGCAGTTCGAATTTTCGCTTTTAAGAACTAGTAAACTCGTTCTTGTTGCAGCTTCAAACACGTCATCAACACCTTCACCAGTCAGAGCAGAACATTCCACAAACTTTTTAGCTCCAATTATCTTTGCAACTTCTTCACCTTGACTAGTTTGAACAAATTTTTTCTCGTTGTCTTTTTCAGAAGAATTAACCCTTAAGTCTTTTTTTAGCCCAACCAATATAATTGGTACTTCGTGACAATATCTCGAGACTTCTTGAATCCATTTTGTTTTAGAGTTGTACAATGAATCTGGTTGATCAATAGCGAACCCAATCAAAATCACGTTTGCTTTCGAATAACTTAGTGGCCTCAATCGTTCATACTCTTCCTGACCTGCAGTATCCCATAGTGCTAATTGGACTGCTTTACCGTCGACTCTGCAATCTGTAACGTAGTTCTCAAAAACTGTTGGATGATACTCCGTAGGAAATTCTCCTAACGTAAAAACGTACAATAATGAAGTCTTACCACATGCTCCATCTCCAACTATTACTAATTTTCTTTTAACAAAATTATCTGTCATTTTTCTTTTTAACTCAAGATTAGTTTGTAATCTGACCTGAACCGGTGTAACGCTAATACCAATCGAAATTATCAAAGTAAAGTACAGAAAGTTAAGTAACAAAACCTTAAAATTATTGCTAATTGAGAAAAATTATACCCAAAGAAAAGAGAGATAGCTGATTCGATTGTTTTCTGTTGTTTGATGATAATATATTATTATTACTCTTTATATTTTTTTATTTTTCATATATTAATTCCCTTGTGAACTGAACTGAACTCCCATCCCAATTCTAAAAAAAGATATCAAAACAGAAAAATTAGAAAAACAACTAAATCTACACATTATTCAAAAGTTGCCATAAATAGAAAATTGTACATTAATTTTAGTCGTATTTTTACATGAAAGACACAGATAATATACATGGTGGAAATTTGAGCTCACAACAGATATTAAACAAAAAACAATACCACAGATTCTCTTTTCTCTCTATTCAATAAGCAACCCGAAACTACAACGATGCCTGTTAAATTTTTTCGAATTTGAATGTATTACCAATAAAGGTGTACTTATAGTTCTGCTTGCAGGCATCACTAGTCAAGTTGTTGAAAACACTTTCCATTCCATAAGTTATCTGTAAGTTGTCTAGACGAGCAGTTTTGTTTAGTGTTTCCACAAGGCTTGATATCTCAACAAATTCCGATTGATACTGACTTCTTAGATATTTGTAAACCTCGTAGATTTTGGATAAGTGATATAAATCCATAGTCACAGAAGTACTACTATGCTTTTTGGACACTAAATTTTCAGGGAAAGTGTTCGGGAAGCTCTGTTGTTGAAAGGCTGATCGCAGCTGCGAAGATTGATGGGGTTCTTGTTGCAGTGTCTGTGGAATATAACTAGGTAAAGGTTGCTGCTGCTGCATCGATTGTGATGCGGACTGCATAAACATTGATGGTTGAGAGGGAAACGATTTATTTGGGAAAGCCTGAGAAGACTGAATACTTGAAGCTGAGGATGACGGTTGGGGAAATAATTGCTGCTTAAATGTTGATGTTGCCTGCGGTTGTTGATGCTGAAAAGTTTGAAAAGGTTGTCTTAATTCTAATTCTGTTTGTTGAAACGGCACTAGAGGCGATATTGGTGTTGGTTGTGTCAGTGGTGGTTGTGATTGTTGTAATAAAGATGACGATGCAAAATTTGGCCAGGCCGTGGACTCCGCATTGATAGTCGTATTCTTGTTCCAAAGACTTGAGTCCTTTATATTCATAGAACCAACTTTTCCAATCAACGGAGAGATTGTAGAAGCAAAAGGATCAAACTGTCTATTCTCCTGCTGATACGCATTGTTTGTATTAAAGAAATTCAAATTGTTACCATTTGTTAAAATAGGATTAGATACTTGACTTAACGATGCTTGCGATTGAAAATGAGGTAAAGGCAATGTTTGAGTTTGTTGGAATGGGGGTTTTGATGAAGAATCTTTTTGAAATGGAA
The DNA here is from genome assembly GCA_030572875.1 of Wickerhamomyces kurtzmanii. Lineage (NCBI taxonomy): Eukaryota > Fungi > Ascomycota > Saccharomycetes > Phaffomycetales > Wickerhamomycetaceae > Wickerhamomyces > Wickerhamomyces kurtzmanii. The sequence goes on along the minus strand of JAJMCJ010000279.1, from coordinate 764 downwards.
AAGAATTGTAGCTTGGAAATGACGGGTTTGAAATGTTGATCGTATTCTCAAATGGAGCAGTCATCAATTTTTGCAAAAGATGATTTGACGGCTGTTGGCTATTATCAAAATCAATAGTAGGATAAGTAGGGCTCGGTGCAAAATTCTGAAAATTATCTGTAGGATCTGATTTTGTAATATCATGGTATTTTGTAACAGATTCCGTTCGAAGGTTAGAAGAATATCCAAAATTCAGTTCCTGTTTTCTTTCTTCCTCACTTGATTCTTCAATGCTTATGTTTCTATACGGTTCCTGTGCTCTCTCTCGCATGAAAACTTGATTTTCTTCTTGTTCAAGTGCAGTTTCTTGCCTCTGTTCTTCTTCAAACGCTATTTTATCTGCAGTTTTCAATATATCATCTGCCACTGCCTTCGCTTTTTCAAGCTCTAATCTCTTTTCTTCGTCTCTCTTTTTCTTCTTCTCTCTATTTGATTTTTCATGTGCTTCTTGTTCTTGCGCCTTCTTTTTCTTCTGCTCTTCCTTCTTTCTTCTCGCATCTTCTTCTTGTTGTCGTTCTTCCAGTTTTCTTCGATGTTCTTTTTCTTTTCTTAATCGTTTCTCTTGCTTTCTTTCTTCTTCGATACGTCTTTGTTCTTGTTCTTTTTCTTTTTTAATTTTCAACTCTTTCTCCTCCTTTTCTTTTCTTTCTCTTTCCTTTTGCTCCTTTTCTGTTCTTTTCTTTTCTTTCATTCGTCTGTTTTTTTCTTGTCTCCTTTCTTCCTTC
>JAJMCJ010000278.1:0-11471 GCA_030572875.1 Wickerhamomyces kurtzmanii | reverse complement strand
CGTACCTGATCCATCCACTATTTCTCTCAGCTCTTCAGAATCAAAAAAACCAGAGTCACCTTTATATCTATCAGCTGTTGCGAACCGTCAAATGAACAGATCGACATCATCATTACCATCCTCGCACAACTCAAATTCAAGTAACCTTTTGGATTTACAATTTGGCACACCAACACAACTATTGCCAAAACATCAGCCCAATTCAGATTCACAAAAAGTTCCTGCCAAATTTCCGCTGATTGAAAGACAACAACATCAGCAGCAGCAAAGTCAACAAAGACAACAGCAAACAAGTTCAAGACCTGACCTAAAGAAATCCATTTTGTCACTGTACTCAAGTCCAAGTATATCAACTCCATCTCTTCAATCAACTAATTTATATGCTAATCAATATCAAAGAAAACAACAGCAACAACAAGCAAGTTTGTCAAACTCTAATTTAAACATCAATGGGTCTAATACGATGTTTCAAGCAAGTCCAAATCAATGGAGTAACGAAAGCTCAGCTACCTCAAGCAACACTAACTTGGACGATGAATTATTTAAAAATGTTTGGAATTAGAAACAATCATCAAGAATCATTTACATAGAGATTTTTTATATAATTTTTAAATTGAGAATCTCGATAGTGTATATTGTAAAATCTGACACCTTGGCGATTGTAATACTAACTCTATCATATATCAATTATATAATAATGACCAAGGAAGGATATTCAGCAAATTTCAAGTTTAATGCACATACATACATATATTCATTTATCTATATTGAGTATGCATCATCTAACCAAATATAACAAACATAAAGCAAGAAAGTAAAAAAAACTCTGATTGATAAGCTGAGCATGAATTATTTCTCGACAGAAGGAACAGGCGGAGGAGCACCACCAGTAGTTGGTAAACCAATGTAAGCCTTGAAAGAATCATAAATCAACCACTGGAAACCAGTAAGAGTACCAATCATAAAGATACGAACAGGTAAACCATTCCAGAGACCAACAAAACCAATACGCTTGTATATTCTTCCAAGAGCTTGGCCTGTCGATTCACTTGGTAATTTTTCATTGTTTATTTTTGAAACCATGACATCAGCAGGATGCGAAACAGTTGCACAGAGAATACCAGCAATGTAACCACCAACAAATGATACAGCAGTTTGTTGACCCATTGAATATTCGTTTTTTGGTTTTGGTAAATAATTATAAATGGATTCAACGATTGCTTCAAATGATGAAAATTTAACCATGGTGTATGGAATTTGACGAAACCAAAGAGGTACAATCCCTTTATAAAGACCGGCAATACCTTCTGTAGCAGTAATTTTTTTCCAACCATCAAAAACTGAAGATGCATAAGGTGGAATTGTGGTTTGTGTTTTAACTTTGATTGCTTCCCAAGGACATAAAAATATATCAGCAATAAATTCAGCAGAAAATGAAGAAGCGAGGTATACCAATGTACGATAATCATGAGCATTTTCTTGTCCAACAGCAACAGAATAGTTCTCTTTGAAGAATTCATACAGCCCGTATTTACCAGCACCCTGAAAAGAATAACCAATGGCGGTAGCTCCAACACCTGTAAAAATGGCTCCAAGGCCTTCAGTTTTGATGATTGTTTTCATACCTTGAAAATTTGATTTATACAAATTTGCATCTACTTGTCTACGACATTTAACAAGATCCAATGGTGTAATCAAAGAATGAGTTGGACCACAAGCTATATTTTGTTAGTTTATGATTCTCAGACTAAAGCAAAAAAAAACTTACCAATAATACCCCCAAAAGTACAAGTGTAATAGTACTCTGGACTATACAATTTGATACCTTTGAATTCATCTTTAAATTCCCCACCTACTTTAGAAATTTCGCTTTCAACAACATCAATTGGTGATCTAATCCAAAAGGATGAAGATCTGTTGGTGTTATTAGGGAGACTTGGGATTGCATATTGAGAAACTTTATTGGAATGAGGATTATTCGCAGGATTGAAAAAATTCAGTATTGATGATGACATTTCGACAGTATATTTGGACAGTTAAAATGAATATTAAAGAAATAGTAAAGAATAAGAACAGAAAAAGACTATTTAATGAATTGATTAAATACCTCCTTTACCGTTTCTTATCCGAATAGTTTCAATATGAAACAAGCTTTGCCAAATTGATTATTTTTAACGGCAAGGACGGTGGTTAAGAAGTCATGCGGTTATATATTTTCTTAAAATTATGCCGATGAAAGTTGCTCAAGTCCTACTATAAGCAAGCTGTTATCTGATATTTATGTTTATTTATTTATGAAAATTTTGCCAGATTATTAATTTTATCTGCTTATTTTGATTTCTTGATTTCTTTTCTCAGCATAGAAAACAGCATTTTTAACCAACATTTTCGAATATTTCTCCGGACCTACCACCATTTAGATCAATGATAAACCTTTTTTACTGAATTAACAGAGTAGGTCCACATAAACTCATAACAAGTGTTTCAATAACAATCTTCTAGTTGATGTATCTGTGTATTTATAATTGAGTTCGTGTTAAGTTACTATTATATATATATAAATATGTAAGAATATGTATTTGTATGCAATAGTCGGAATTTGATAAGATAAATTGCTATCAACTCACTTGATACAGAGGGATTGAGTTCAAATAATTTTGAACCAACCTGTGAAGTTATCGTTTTGAATTAATACCATACAAATCACTAAATTTTCAATGTGTTTTAATAAACATAGAGGATCGTGTCTACACAACAACTAAGAATTTTTGAAGGTTCGTTAATTTCGTTAATATAAGTATAATAAAACATTAAAATATCAATTGTCATGATAATAAGAGAAAAAAGATTATATAATAGCATTATTACACTTGAATTTCTACCGAGTCACCCAAAGGCAAAGTCAAATAGTCAACATCAACAGAAGCATCATTGGAATTACATCTGACCTTAATTTCAACCTTGAATTGTCTATCGCATTCTTCATGATTGTTATCGTCAAGATATTTCCAAGTTATCGTATCTGGCTCTTGTAATGTTTCAACATTTTTGAACTTTAGGCTGAAACCAGAACTTTCACTTACTTCATGCAATAAATGTTTCTCAACATGTTGATGTAAGTGTCTAACAAATTTTTTATTCTTTCTGTTATTTGAGGCTTTTATTTTATCTTTATCATTGTGACTCGTTTGCAAGACAAATGGTGGAATGTAGTTGACGTGAGCGCGAACATGATCAAATTCATCATCATCTTTTTCGTCCTTCAAGAATTGTTCGAATGTTTCCAAGTCTTCAAATTCATAGACTTCTCCTACTTGTATGCGCTTTGCTTTTTGTTTCTGTTGTTTTTTATTTCCGGTCATAGTATTAGATTTCGACTTGTTCTAATATATATAAGTAAAGGTTTGTAAAATAGAGTTTTAAGCAATTAATTAAATAAGTTAATAATATGTAATAATTTTATTGTAATTAAAAAAATTAACAAGAAAAGAAGGCACTTATATATAAGTATTTTCAGTTTTTTCTTTTAAAATCTTGGTCATTGACATCACGGAATTTTTTTATTTTATGCAAGTGTGAAAAAAATCTGGAGATTAAAAGCAAGTGTGTGATTATCCATGAGTTTCTTCGATCTCCTAGTTATACCTTAAGTCAACAGCTATGGATATATTAAAAATCCAAAAATGAATAATCGAATATAAAATACTGTCATATGCTTTAGAAACAAATTTGTTTGATTTTGCAAGGTGGAAAAAGCTCAATCAGTAGATGATCAAGAATCAAGCTCATTAGGTTGAAACCCGAGATATGTATCAAACCCGAGATTTATAATTTCATGCTAATCTCAAAGCTAAAGCCCAGAAACAGATTATTACTTACGTTATTTTATATAGCTAGCTACATTGATTTATATTAAAACAGATTGAAACCATAAATATTCAACTTGAATAATTTTAATAGATTAGGAGTTATAAATTATTTTCAGCAATCACTTCATCTAATGATTTGCTAATGATATCCACAATCTCATCTACATCAAGCTTACTTGTGATGTAGGCTGGAGACAACTGTATATGATCACCTTTAAAACCATCAGCTGTATTGTTGATTGCCATTACAGTCAAACCATTTTCATAACATTTCTGAGATATTTTGTGGCACATATCAAATTTCACATCAAAAGGCTCTTTCGTTAATTTATCTTCTACAAATTCAATTCCCCAGAAGAATCCCGAACCTCTAATATCACCAACATAGTTTTTGTTCTTCAATTTCTTGTTCAGGGATAAACCAAGATATTCACCAACATTATGAACATTTTCAATCAAGTCGTCTTTGAATAATTTTTTTTGGACTGCAAGTGCAACTCTACAATTGAATGAGTGAGAATGATACGTTTGAGCACCAATAATCGTACCAGATCCATTGGCTATGACATCTTTAATTTTAGGAGAAATAAGAACACCTGCGATTGTAACAAATCCAGATCCTAAAGTTTTACCAATTGTTTGAATATCAGGACCTTGTCCTTTTGGTAAGTATTGCTCCCACGTAAAGTACGTACCACATCTACCTAATCCACACATCACTTCATCTAGCATCATCAAAGCACCATATTTGTCACATATCTTTCTAATACCTTCAAAATAGCCTGGAGGTGGAGGTTGGCAACCTAATGTTGAGCCCGAAACAGTTTCACAAGCAAATGCTGCGACGTTATCAGGACCGACCTCAATGAATTTATCCTCTATTTCTTTTAGCAATCTCTCTTTATATTCCTCCAATGTTTCATTTTTGAACATATTGCGATACGGATAATACTCTTGTACCTTTGGAACTATCTCCCTTGGTAATGCAATAGGATAGTAAGGACTCATTCTAGTTGTTTGACCAAGTGATAACGCACCAAGTGTATAACCATGGTATGACTGATTTCTAGATATGAATTTGACTCTTTTTTCATCACCTCTTTCTAAATGGTATTGTCTTACAATTTTGAGAGCATTTTCATTTGATTCTGAACCAGAACAGGTGAACAATGCTGACGAAAATGCTCCATTTGACTTCTCACAGATAAACTCAGCTAAGTCCTCCGCATAATAATTGCAGACAGTTGCTGGGAACGAATAAATACATTCGTTAGCTGCTAATTCCATTTCCTTGATAATATCCTTATCGCCATGACCAACTGACCCGACAGCAGCTCCTGTACTACCATCAATGTATGTTTTTCTTTCCTTGGTATCTGGATCTTCAATTGTTATTTTAATCCCGTCACCAGATACCACCATTGGTAAACGTTTTGTAATTTTTGCTTGAAAAACATAAGATGGCTTTAGCAATTGAATTTGCGACTGTGATTGAGTCATTGAGATAAATTATATTTCTTGATATGTTAGGATTTAAAAAGGAAAAAGAAGATTTAGTGAAGAAAAAATGGGACATTATGCGTATTTATAGATAGATAGGTAGGTATTTTGAATTTAGTAAATCTGAATTTTTGCGATAAGTAACGATTCATCAAGGATTGACATTCTGTACGACGTTTATTAACAGCTACGAATCGTTTAAAATTTCCTAGAAAATTCGATTTTATTTATTATCTAAAACTATTCTTTCACAATCTGCTGTAAGTCTTACTGTGTATATAACTATTGAAACTAGGCAAAATTGTAGCAATAATAAGGGACGTAAACAACAGACATTATTAATTGATTGAGCCGATACCGCTTCAGAGAACAGATAAATATGACACGTGATTAATATCTAAAGTGGACATTATTATCGCTGAGATCTAATAAGAATGGCGGCGGGTATCCTGACTGGAGTAATAAAATCCTACAATAGGGAAGATCTGAATGGCTTAAGCGACTGACTATTATATTATGAGTCACAACTAACGGTTTTGATTATAGATTGAAAAAGTACGTTTTGCTTAAACTTACAATATTATTTCATAATCAAATTGAATTTTCAACAAAAATTAAACGATCGAGAAAAAAACAAATACAAATAAATAATTTTGAAACAATATATATATACATATATATATTCTTATCAAAAAACCAAATCCTCAGAATTTAAATATATGTATGAATGATTAAAAACCGTTAAATAACCCAAATCTATTTATTTAAGACTTATAGTTTACCTTTGAACTGATCCTCGGTAACACCTTTACCCATAGCAGCAGTTGAAGTAACACCACCAGTAACCATTTTAAGTAGATTATCAATATATTCAGCCCCGGACCATTTTTGATGTTTAACAACTTCAACACCATTTTCAATTTCTGGAGCTTGAACGTATTGTCCATACGCTTTCATACCAATTTTAGCAAAGTCTCTTGAGAAATTATCAACGGCTAGAGCAGTAGTATGTAATCCAGCAAGAGTTATAAATTGCCAAACGTAACCCAGTTTACCTAATCTCTGAATATAAGTTTCTTGCTCATTAGCAGGCATTGCTAAATTCCAATTGAAAGATGGAGATAAATTATAAGCTAGCCATTGATCTGGATATTTGGCTTTGACACCTTCTGCAAATTCCTTAGCTTGTTCATAATCTGGCAATTTAGATTCCATCCAAATAATATCAGCATATGGAGCAAAAGCACGACCTCTGTTTACAGCACATTGAGTACCACCTTGGTAACGGTAATAACCTTCACGTACTCTTGGAGCATCCCAGTCAAAAAAGATATCTTTTCCTAAAAGTTTTTTAGCCAAAGCTCTAGCTTCTTTGTTTGAAGTTCCTGATAAAGCATGAACTTTTGATTTGAACTGAGAAATTAAAGACTCTTTGTTAGAATAAAAACCATTGTTTATTTCATCAATGACAGCTTCATCGAATAACTTTAAACCAGCTTTCGAAATCCATTCCGTTTCTATGTTCTGTAATGCTTCTCCAAAGATACCTTTTGATTCAGCTTCAGTCATGACATCAATCAAAGCTGGAATATCAGGGTTGGTAGAACCAACGATGAAAAAATGGTCTCTATGATCGATAGTCGATGTTAGCAATGTAGCAGCTTCTGAATCAGTTCTTGCAACACATAATAAATCCGAACCTAGTATATCTGCAGAAACTCTAATTGCAACTAAACGATTGATGTGTTCTTGAATTGGAACTAAAACTTTACCAGCCATATGACCACATTTTTTTGTACCCGGAGCTTGATCTTCAATATGAATACCAGCAGCACCTCTTTCAACAAACAATTTGGTTAATTTTATGATAGCAGTAATACCACCGTGACCAGTATCTGCATCGGCAATAATAGGTCTCAAAAAATCTATGTATGGTTTTTTTGCTCTTTCTTCAACGGGTAAACCTAAACGTTCTTCACGTTGTTTTCTGTCATGGAATAACTGAGCAAACCATAAATGTTCAACCTTATTTGGAACTGTATCCATTGGATAATCTGCTAAATCAGGAGATGGTTCATTTGAAGTGGATGCCGTTGAAGATGATTGCCAACCAGAAACATAAATTGTGTCTAAGTATTTAGCCATTTGAGAAACGTGAATTGGATCTAAAGCACCAAAAGTGAAAGAAACAGTTTTGTTTTTATCATGTTCTTCTAACAGTTTGAATAATTTTTTTGACTGTTGGGAAGATGGATAATCAATTTTCAAAGAACCTCTCTTCGAAGCAATATCTTCAGCTTTATAAATTCTTTTGGTTTTAGCCCATCTTGGTTGAGACCACCAGTCATTAATAGCCTTGACTTCGTTTTGGAAGTCTGTCTCCTCTTGCTGAACATTAATTTCAGAATATACCATTTTTTTCTTAAAAATTATTTAGTTTATAATATATAATAGAGAAATAATTTTTATTTCTTTGTGTAAAAGACAACTACTTGAATTTAAGCTAAAATATTAGGAAACCATCTATTTATATTATTTTTATTGTGGTTTTGTCAAACCGGTTTGAAGGAGCGATCATTTATTTTGTTGAAACTTTTTTGACCGAACGGAACAAATCAGTTTCAGGTAAAAGGTGAAGTGGAATGTTCCGAGAGAGTGGCAGAAGAAGAGTAGACTTGAAACAAATCATATTTAATACAAAAAGGTATACGAAATCATATAGACACTCTTCTTCTTAATTTCCTAGCCAATTTATTCAATTCAACTAAAATTTAGTACTATCTTACCCCAGATTTTGTTGATGTCAAGAAGTTCCGCTAATCCATCGACTGGAAATGCGTAAGTCGGAATTAAGCCTAAGCTTGTTGCGGTAGTTTTATTAAACTATTTTGGATTCTGGTTGTGCAACCTTATGATGACTTATCAGATTGGTTGAGTGACTAACATCTGAATCTAGATGAGATGTGCAAGAAGATTTAGCTTCTTTCATCTGTATGAATATTACGTATAAGGTTATCTTTCAGTGGTCATATATGGTAGTATATAATGTTATGTACCACAAAGACGAATTGCTTTTTAGTATATAATTCTAAATAAAATTTTCACAAAAACTTAGTTTGTTGTTTTCAGAAAGTAAACTGGTCAATCATATATCTGTTGTTATATTTTCCTGAATTTTCATATTAATATACATTGTAATTTATTAATTTTATACACGATTACATCATACTTGATATCAAGACAAACAAAAACCTTAAATAACAAAGTCAAGCCAAAATGATAACTTCAAAATTAATAATTTTGTTACAGCTTTTACAATTATCATCAGTCTTTGCTTTAAATAAAGATGAAGTTCTGAAATTAGAGTTACTTTGTGTATGATTTACTTGCTTGTGACTAGTGTGAATGTTTAGCTGTGACGCTTAGCGTTCTATGGAATATATTTATTAACATATATTCCTCATAGGAAAATGAAAATCACATACGATGCTACGAAAAAGCAAAAGGTAATTTTCAAACTTGTTCTGAGCAGAACTCAGTCTGCCATTGCTATTACATTGGTGTTATGGTGTCTAAATGTGTCTCATTCTGTCCAACATATGTTAGTATCTTTGATAATCTTCAGAAGAAAGTCTATGCCAATTACTAATCGAACAGAATAATGAAACTTTCACCAAAGTCAAAAACTTATGTCCATCTAATCCATACAACTTATCAAATGAACCATATAATGATATAAGAAGTTCTGATTTTGAAAGCAAAGTTGAACCTGATGAAATGTATAGTGCAGCATTAACTGATTTAGAAAAACACCTGGCTGAACCAATTTCTAAAGATCAACAAGAAGGTAATACGTACGTAGCTAAACTTCACGTTGATCCTAAAGCCACCATAATTTCAAAAAGTTTGAGTCAAAAAAATGCTTCCAATACTACTCAAGTTCATAACTCGAAAGCTCCCTCTCAGAAAGAACTTTTAATTGCTTCAATTTTTCTTCCTCTCTTTGTTTTTTCGGTAGTTTTTATATATTTTTGATACATGTTGTGGTGTACGGGTGTATCAAGTATTTTTTAAACTTTTATGCTGTATATGCGACGTAGGGAATGAGTCAACCGACTTACTAGGACTAGTTTATTTGGTAGCACAATATTCATTGTGAAGAAATGTCCAATAAAAGTACAGGACTAACCAGAGAAATCAGGCAGCGTCTTAATTTTAATGACGAAGAAATTTGGAAACAGTTTTCGTCAGAAAGACTGGAGCTAATAGACCGATTTAATCTAGCATATAGAAAAGCATCGGAACAGAATGATTCAATCAATCAAATTGCCAATATTTTAAGAAAGAAGTTTAGCTATCCTATTGAAACACTAAATGATTTCAAAAAATTGACACTTGCTGCTATTCAAAGTGTTAGAAGAAACAGGAAAAGATCTTCAAGATCAAGAATAAATAATGACAGATTCGTTATGGTTGATTCATATTTATTACCGCGTCAGGAACAACATCAAAGTCACAGTAATTGCCTTAATATACCACCACCACCACCACCACCAACAACAGCTGTGTTTTCACAAGGGCTTGAAAACACTAAACAAGAAAGTAATCTGAAGTTTACTAGAACTTCTCTTTCAGAGCCTGAACCGCAACTACAACCTGAGCAGAATATAATACCTGATGGTGCAAGTTTCTCTTCAGATGATTATGAATTAAATAGATTACATTCAATTAATAATCCAAGAATTGAAATCAACTCATTAATATCTCCGTTTTCGAAACCTTTGGTATCCACAAACACGGCCTCTCATTCAGATTTCACTAAAGATAAATTACTGTCTTTTATCCAGCGTTCAAAAACATGTTTAGAATTGAACAATAAGTTAATTCACTTAAACGAAATTAATCTTGCAGCATTAGGGAAGTCAATAATATCATCCACCATATCCTTTGTGTTAGAAAGGTTCTTTCAAAACATGAATAATTCATCAATGAACTATTTGAATAATAAATTAAGTTTGGAATCTGAATTGAGTAAAATTTTCACAACTTTGAATATGTCGAATGGTCATCCGAATGGCCATTCCAACGAAAAAGACTCAATTCAATACTTCTATAAAATAGTAGGCGCATGTGTCAAAGATTTTGGATTTGATCCTATAGTTTATCCATTGGGAGAAATCTTCCATGAAATTATACTGACAGATTATCCACTGATCTCCACATCGACTACTAAATTAACCAACGAATCAATCATCTTACCAACTTTATCTATGAAACCTTCAATTGCAGACAATGAGTTTAACTTAGATCTTGTTTATAAGTTCAAAAATAACTTTTTGAATTTCAAGTTTCCTCCAATATCAAGTGCATATCCGACTTTCTTAGAATTGATAGAAAATGGTAAAAGTGCATTCAATATTAAGAACGATAAGATTCTAAGATTAAAGAATTTGAAAAACAATTCTGATATAATTGACGATAATGATGTTGGACGACTGTTTAAAAATGCCCAGTTAAATAGTGATGATTTAATCGAGATTGAATTGTACTTTCCTGAGGAAAATATCAAAAATAAAATTACTACTAACACTGTTAGCAACAATATGGATAATAATGATAGAAAAGACTCAGTAAATGTAAATAGAATTGCCGGTGACTTTAACAAAATCAAAAAAGCACTCCCAAAATTTCAACCTTTGTTGTAAGGGCTTACTACAAGGAGGCTATTTTAAATTGACCGCGTATATGATACGAAGAAGCAGTAGATAAACAGGTTTAATATATTGATTCAATGTAGATATGTACACCTGATAATACAACGGAAAGATATTATGATAAATGAATGACAGAAAACAATGTATAAAAACCAGATAAAGTATTGCATCCCAGACCATATATTTCGAAAACATATACTAAGTTAAAGAAATTTAAACCACAACCAAATGAAAAAGACCCAAAAAAATAAACCCCAAAATAAGTGAACCTTTGAAAAAATAATGTTATCTTATCCATAACCAACGATTAATAAAACCCTGAAAAAAAAACTAAACAAAAACAAACTTTTTTACCTTGTTGAATAAATATTTACGAAAGTATTAATCT
>JAJMCJ010000277.1:0-11498 GCA_030572875.1 Wickerhamomyces kurtzmanii | reverse complement strand
TGAGTTTGAAAAAATTATTAAAGGAACAGGCATTCAGAAGAACGTCAAGAAAAGAAAAATTGTGATTGAAGAAAATGTAGAAAAGGATAAAGTGGTAACAGAAGACATAGAAGGGAGTGAGATCGGAGTATCGGGAGCAGATGGTGATGATCAGAATAGCAAGGACACAGAAGAATCCAAGCAAAACGGAAAGCCAAAAACAAAAGAAATTACAGAAACAAGATACACGGTTAACTTAAACCTAGCAAGATCGATAGAGGACTTGAAATACATGGAATCAAAATTAATCGAAGTAATAAATGAATATCAAAAGGAAATTGAACTCTTTAAGACCAGGTGGTTAAAGAATCTTGAAAAATTCGAGTTGATAAAAAAAATCCTGAAAGGCAATGATGAAAGCGATGTTGACGAAAATGATGACAACGAGAATTTGAGAAGTGAAAGTCAAAAAACCCAAGATTTCGACGAAGAAATGAAAGACAGTGCTGATGTGGAATAGTAATACGTTCGTTTATTAATATATGTTTTATTGAGTGTATGTGGATGAATACGACATCGTATTTTCTGAACCGGAAATCATGAGCGACATAAGAAATGACGTTGTCGCGTCGCGTAGTTTTCTCGAGTGATTCTACTCGACAATACTCTATAACACAAGAGCAACAGTGAAAGGCCAGATGTTAGATGTGTTCGCTACAGTAATTGCATATATTACTAGTACTGACACTAGAAAAATCGATTAATCAATAATGTTCATAAGTCTTATAATAATCAAGACCTTCTTCTATAGATTAATAGAGGTCCAAAAACTATTTATTATTCTCGAGTAACATTACTTGACTTGATAAAAAGTGGCCACAAAAAACAAGTCAGGTTTCAGGCAGTACGAATTATTGAGTAGAAGCTACTCCCAATTGCAGCTTGACTAGATCTTCTGGTGATTATATGTATACATGTGTGCCCTTGCCATTTTTGATTCTTGGGTTTCGAGGAATATGACGCAACCCAGGAGCCAGTATTTCCTCTCTGAGTCTTAAACGGACATTCAAGTTTTTCCGTTATGCGGCGGTGGAAGTACCAGATTTTCCAGAAAGTCGGCAACATTTACTGTACTATTGCAAGATTCACAAGACAGTTTAAAAGAATATGAATTGAGTTTGATTGAATTAATGATTATCGATCGAAGGTACCACAGTGTCTGCTCCTCACACTTTTGAGGAAAATCTGCTTAAGTTTACCCTGTGGTTAGTGTGAAACATGCCAATAATTATTTACTTAGGTAATCATAACTGAGTTTGTTGCTTTGTTTGTTCTCTTGTTTGTTTGATAAGGATATTTAGCTGAAGTTCAGCTACCAACATTATGTAGACCACTAGTACCAGTCGGATTGTAATGAAATCGAAACACGTACTTTTATCGTCGGTATACCCAGCTGACATAAAACAAAGTGAGAAGGGAGATCTCTGCTGCGCAGAGATGAATTGTTCCAACTTTTTCGAAAATTTGGACCATCTGATGATAGAGAACATGCGGACATAGACAACCACGAAAGAGCCCGTAAAAGGTCAATTGATCACCAACGAGGTGCTCAGAGTTGTGGAAAAAGCGCTTTTTTGAATAACTGTGTTGATTGTGTAAGATACTCTACAATAGTGAACTCGGAATTTTGTATATAAAGGCGTAGCTATGCTCTGCTGCGCATAGCAGGTAAATTCGGTACTAGAATTGCGAATATTGCAGTTACTCAGAGTCCAACGATGGTTGATTGTAGTTCTTCAACATCCATAAGCATCCCCTGAGTACCATTCATTTACCACTCACTCACACTGCAGCAGTCGTCTTGTAGCCGACGTCACAAGTAGCATGAACAAAGCTTTCGCACCACCATGTCTCATCAGCTGGTGCATCATGGAACGTATCAGGGCTTCCTGTCCACAACACCAAAGAATATAAAATCACTAGAAAATCCCCTATTTTCTTGTTTCTTCTTCATATTCTAATTTCCTCATCAATTGAGTTATAAATCAATTACAAATTACAATTACAAATCATAAATAATAAAATGTCCATCTCTGTTGGTATTAACGGTTTCGGTCGTATTGGTCGTTTAGTCCTAAGAATTGCTTTAGCCAGAAAAGATATCACAGTCGTTGCTGTCAACGATCCATTCATTGCTGCTGAATATGCCGCATACATGTTCAAGTATGATTCTACCCACGGTAAATACAAAGGTACCGTTACTTCAGAAGGCACTGATTTAATCATTGACGGTAAAAGAATTGCTGTCTTCCAAGAACGTGATCCATCAAACATCCCATGGGGTAAAGAAGGTGTTGAATACGTTATTGATTCAACAGGTGTTTTCAAAGAATTAGATACAGCACAGAAACATATTGATGCAGGTGCTAAGAAGGTTATCATCACTGCTCCATCATCAACTGCTCCAATGTTTGTTATTGGTGTCAATGAAGACAAATATACTCCAGACTTGAACATCATTTCAAATGCTTCATGTACTACGAATTGTTTAGCTCCATTAGCTAAAATCATTAATGATGCATTTGGTATTGATGAAGGTTTAATGACAACTGTTCACTCAATCACTGCCACCCAAAAAACTGTTGATGGTCCATCACACAAGGATTGGAGAGGGGGCCGTACCGCTTCAGGTAACATTATTCCATCATCCACAGGTGCTGCCAAAGCTGTTGGTAAAGTTATTCCAGAACTAAATGGTAAATTAACCGGTTTATCATTAAGAGTTCCAACCGTTGATGTCTCGGTCGTTGATTTAACAGTTAAATTGCTAAAAGATGCCTCATTAGCAGATATCAACAAAGTTATCAAAGCTGCTTCAGAAGGTAAATACAAAGGTGTTGTCGGTTACACTGACGATGCTGTTGTTTCAACTGATTTCTTATCAGATCCAAGATCATCAATTTATGATGCTACTGCTTCGATCAGTTTATCACCAAGATTTGTTAAATTAATTTCTTGGTACGATAACGAATATGGTTACTCTGCCAGAGTTGTTGATTTATTAGAATATATTGCACATCACAAATAGGTTTATTAATTTATTGACTATATATAATCTTATGGATTGTTCTTATTACGCAATTTTATGTAAATGGTGACTGTTTCCTTTAGTAGCTCATTCTTGATCAATTGGACAAGTACTAATTTTGTATCTCTATTCATATTTATGTGATTTTAAAACCATTTACTTTATTTATTTGAATCTAGTTCATCTCTCAGTTTCTCAATTTCCCTAGTCAATTTCCGCTTATATCTAACCATCTTCGGAGACAATTCTTTTTCTTCGAATGCAGTCTTGCTGTTTACAAATATAAGTGCGTTCTCATAATCACTAAAAGAAGCTGTGAAACCCGATTTCTTCGTATTATCTGTATCAAGTTCTTCTATATTCGATGAGGAAGGTTTACTTGGTCTAACACTACTTCTTATCAGTAGCCTTTCTATCATATGACGATCAGCAGGTTTAAAATCGCTATCATGTAAAAGCACCGTCAACTGTCTTCTTTGTCTATTGTCTCTCGCCTCTGATGTTATAGGAACAAGTCCTAGATGGTTTCTGAATTTATTTCTCAAAATATGAAAATCAGGTAACGAATCCATTGAAAACAATATGATTTCATCTATATTATCTCTTGTAGGTATTCCTAGCAGTGAGACTTGCGACGCCAATATTATATTATATGAGTGCTTACCACCTAGTTCAGTAAATTGTTCCCACGTGTCTGATTCATTTAATATCTTTGTTTGATAATCATTTGACCAATATATTTTTTCAATTTCTTTTAAGTTAACTTGGTCTGGAAAAACCAACAAGAAATTCCTTCTTGATAGTGATCTCGGTTTTGATAATATTTCAAAACTCGCGTGAACCAATTCAGGAAATATTCTCTTAGACGGTTTTCTTTTTTGTGATTGTCTATAATTCGTCCAATAATACTTTTCAAATTTTCTCTCATCATCATCTTGAATTAAAGTTGTATAAGAGCTATCTGGTAGCTCAATATGTTCATCTTTCAATAATTTCTCCGAAGAATTTAGAACCTTGACTCTGTAGGACAATTTCTCAGGAGAGTTAATACCATCCTTATACATCGTGAACTTATCTCCACCAATCTTAAATAAATTATTCGCAGGAAATATGTTTTTGTTCACCATCTCTAATGTTCTTGAACACTCATTGTTTGAAAAATATGCCGTTAAGCACACTTGTAAGTCCTCTCTATCTACTGAGCTTGTTTTGAATATATGTGATAGAATTCTTGTCGTAGTAGAAATCTTCTTTTCGGTATCAAGTTTCAACAATTTATCAACGTGCTCCAGTGAAATGAATTTCAGATCATCAAACACTAATTTTGCCATATTTTCATCTTTCGAAATCGCCTGTAATAAAGTTTTTGGAGTAGTAACTAAAACTTTCAAATCCTTATTCAAAGTTATATCAGTGCCATGCAAAAATTTAAAGTACTTGTAATCTTTTTTTTCAATCAGCGTTTCCATGTGCTCTTTGAAATGAATAACCTGAGTAGAGTTTGGCACCAATACCAATGACTTCTTGTGTTCAGATCTGAAAAGTTGTAAAATGAAAAGTATTACAGCTACTGTTTTTCCAGACCCATGTTGGTTGTTAATGTATATGCTCTCGTTCGAGTTCAATAAGGTCAGCATCTTTTTTTGGGTTGGTGTTGGCTGTTTAATGTGTCGGTATGATTTTTGCAAGTGTCTAAATATGGATGGTTGAATACCAATATCTTGGAAAGTTTGAGCTTTTATTGGGTCGTATAAAACCTGGAATGTTTTGGCGGCTGTTGCAACAAACCTTCTAGACATCACCAGTCCATGGCTACTCAAGTTAAAGATCTTCAAAGACATAGGCCAACAAGACCTCTAAAATCGTTAAGTTCAATGCGCAGTACATATATATTTTTTCCTTTCATATAGTACCAGTTTCTGAGGTTACAATACACGTGATAAACAAGATGAATAGTATGAGAAGTTAGAGATGTAGTGGCACAGTCTTTATCTACTCATATGAGTGTATAGAACCTGTTGAATCAAATACATTCAAGATCAGGCTCAAGTGGCTGGATCTATTGAAGGAAATTTCAAATATTTTAGTTTGTTGGTGACGTGAAAGTAAAAGTGTAAATTCCACAGCAAAAAAGTGAAAGATGCAGACAGGCCAAACTTTTCTAGATAATTTTAACAAATTATAACAAGGAAATCATCAAAGACAGAAAAATAGATCAATTGACCAAAAAATCAAAGAAGTTCAAGACTTTTGAATATAGATAGAGGCGGTTTGATAATCAACAATGTCAAATGAATCAGATGACTCTCGTGCTTCTTTTACCAGTATAGCGGTAGATTTACCGACAAGCGGTAATACATTTGGGATCATTGTATGGTTTGTTAGCAAAATATTTGTGAGATTGATAGGATTTGTAATTATAAATATTCCTTCTTTTATCCTGTCTCTCTTGTCGAGGAACTTTAGTGTTACGCTGTCTTTCAGCTCACTGTTGATTATATTGGCTGCTATCACGTTCGTTATATTTTCAATAGTCAGATACAAGGTATTGACGGTGTACTCAAGGTTCACCGAAGAACCTCATAGAAAAGTGCCTAAAGTAGATGCTTTCTTGGGAACGACAACTGAGAGCAGTAAAAAAAACGGATTTTCTTCTTACTTGGACGAGTTTTTGTCTGCCATAAAGATATTTGGATATCTGGAGAAATCTGTCTTTCATGAACTGACAAAATCAATGAGGACTCAAAAGCTGGAAATCGATGAAATCTTGTATCTAGACGACCAATTAGGCTTTGCTATTGTTGTTGAAGGTAATGTACAGATTTTCTCAAAGGTTCATCAAATATCGAATACCTTTGATAGCGAGTACGACGACGAGAGCTTGAAAGAGACATACAATTTGAATGGTGAAAGGTACCAACTACTGAATGAGGTTAAGACTGGTAATCCGCTTTCTTCTCTGGTCAATATACTGTCTCTATTTACGGACTATGAACCACATTTGAGCGATAATAACTCTCCAAATTTGAACTCGAAAACCACTAAAGGGTTTCAACATAGTAATAGTGATTCTGGAATTTTCCAGACCTTTCAAACTGTATTATCTCCAAAATTTGAAGGACTTAGCGAACACATTACACCGTTACACTTGGATAGTTCAAGAAAATCAAGCGTGGCTGGGAATGCTGATCAAAGACAACATGAGTTACCAGATGGTTTGGATTTACCGAATTTTATTGCAAGGGCAACCACAGATTCAACAATTGCCATAATTCCAGCAGACGCTTTTATCAGATTGACAAAGAAGCATCCAAGGTCTTCGTCTCATATTGTTCAGTTGATTTTAACTAGGTTATATAGAGTTACCTTTCAGACGGCTCACAACTATCTTGGACTAACAAGCGAAATTTTCCAGACTGAAGTCAAATTGAATAATGAAGCCAGGTACGAGTTACCTTCATATTTGCATGATGGTGTTATTAAGAAATTGAATAAGTCGAATAAGGTGACTACTCTAAAAAATGAGAGTAACGAAAACTTGAGAGCTAGGTCATTAGTAGATAGCAATAGCAGTATCAGCACATTGAGTTCAAGAACGTCAACAATTTTGTCAAACGAAGACACCCCTGCAAAAAGAAAAATTACGAAACCTAACAATAGTATGTTAAGGAAGAATCCATCCAGACATGTGTTTTTGGATTCAAGGGATGCTTTTAACCCTGGGGATTTATTATCTAATGTTCCACTATCAAGAAAAGAAATATCTTATCAATCTTTGAGAAGTAACTTTGATGCTGTCAAAAATGCCACATTCAGTGCTGAAGAAGAAACCGAAGATACTGCTTTACGAATTGCTTTAGTTGAAGGAATGTTTAGATTCCTGGGTATAAACAAAGAGAATTTGATTCCAGGGAGCTCTGTAAATTTGACTCCGATAGTCAGTGAAGCTCCGAGCCCTATTTCAAAGCCAGTCATATTAACAGGTACTAGTTCTAATGGCGAGTTTTTTGTGAGAACTCGAACCTTATCCACTGTCAGTTCAAACTATGATGATAGTAGCAATAATTCCTATAATCTAGATTTTGAAAGCGCAAAGTCAGAGTTTGCAAATGCAATCGAAATCATGTTTTTCAAGCAGGGGTCTACATTAATAGAGCAAAACTCGAGAAACAATGGATTGTACTATGTGATAAGTGGTGTGTTGGAGGTATCTTATGTGGATATGAGCGACAATGAGCATAATTTGTACACAATAAAACCAGGTGGTGTTGGTGGGTATCTCGGTTCCTTAGTTGGTTATAAATCATTGGTTACAATAAAAGCTAAATCTGATATCTATGTTGGATTCCTTTCAAGGAGCTTTATCGAAAAATTGTGTGACAAATATTTTATGATTTATTTAAGTATTGCTAGAAGTTTAACCAAATTTTTAAGTGAGAAAATTTTAAAACTAGACTATGCTTTAGAATGGGTTCACCTAGAAGCTGGTGAAACATTGTTCAAACAGGATGATGTAGCTAATGGTATTTATATTGTTTTGAATGGAAGATTGCGTTCGTTATTTGAGAGTTCAAATAATCATGATATCAAGGTCTTGGGGGAAGTAGGTCAGGGTGAAAGTTTTGGTGAGGTTGAAGTATTAACTGCTGCTAAAAGATTTAGCACATATATTTCTGTAAGGGATTCTGAATTAGCCAGAATTCCAAGAACTCTGTTTGAAATATTAGCTTTAGAAAATCCTTCGATAATGATTAAAGTTAGTCGAATGGTTGCTAAAAAAATTATTGGAAATGGTGCTAATACTTCTAATGATAACCATCTAACAATTCCGTCATCAATTTCAAGAAATACATTAGCTGCCAATTTTAGAACTATAACAATTTTACCCATTACATACGGTCTACCAGTTGCTGAATTTGGTGAGAAACTAGTTCAAGCATTTAAAAATGTAAATAGAAGTGTTATTGCTCTAGATCAAACGTCAACGTTGAACCATTTAGGTAAACATGCCTTTGATAGGCTATCGAAATTGAAACAATCTGGATATTTTGCTGATTTGGAAGAGCGTTATCAGACGGTTGTTTATATTACTGATACATCAGTAAATTCAACTTGGACAAATACATGTATTCAGCAAGGTGATTGTGTTCTGTTATTGGCCGATGCATTATCGGAACCTGATATAGGGGACTATGAAAGATTACTAGTTAAAATGAAAACAACAGCAAGAACAGAACTGATATTACTGCACCCTGAGCGGTTTGTCGATCCTGGATCAACAAACAAATGGCTGAAAAATAGGATTTGGGTTCACTCCCATCATCATATTCAGATGAATGTCAACCAACATCATCATCAGTCAACGGTGGATAATGTTGATGTTACACCACAAGTTTTGAGAAATAATCCAGGCTTGACAATAGCAAACAATATCAAATCAACTGTTGAAAACTTGAGAACCAGATACTCAGTTTTGAAACAACGGACCAAATATTATACCCCAGTCCAAAATCATAAGAATGATTTTTTGAGATTAGCAAGAATTTTGTCGGGACAGGCCATTGGATTAGTTTTAGGTGGTGGTGGAGCAAGAGGCTTCAGCCATCTAGGTATTTTAAGAGCGCTTGAAGAACATGGAATTCCAATTGATTTGATAGGGGGGACATCAATTGGATCGTTTATTGGGGGATTATATGCGAAAGACTATGATCTAGTTCCAATATATGGACGTGCCAAAAAATTCAGTGGAAGAGTTGGTAGTTTATGGAGAATGTTATTTGATTTCACGTACCCTACCACATCATATACCACCGGTCATGAGTTTAATAGAGGTATTTGGAAAGCTTTTGGCGACTATAGAATTGAAGATTTTTGGATTCAATTTTATGCCAATTCGACAAATATTACAAACTCAACAATGGAAATTCATTCCTCAGGATACGCATGGAGATTTATCCGAGCATCAATGTCATTAGCAGGTTTATTACCGCCCATGACCGATAACGGGTCAATGCTACTAGATGGTGGATATGTGGACAATTTACCTGTTTCGGAAATGAAAGAACGAGGTGCAAATGTTATTTTTGCAGTTGATGTTGGATCTGTAGACGATAGAACTCCAATGACATATGGAGATTCGTTATCAGGCGCATGGATTGTTTTTAACAGATGGAACCCTTTTTCAAAGCATCCGAATATTCCAAATATGGCTGAAATTCAAATGAGATTAGCATATGTAGCATCAGTTAATGCGTTAGAAAAAGCGAAGCATACTGAAGGCGTTATATATTTAAGACCACCAATCGAAAATTATGCGACTTTAGATTTTGCGAAATTTGATGAGATTTATCACGTTGGTTCAGCATATGGTCACTTATTTTTTAAAGAATTAGAAGAAGAAGGTAAGATGCCAGAAATCGCTGGAGCTAATGGAAAAAACCAAAAAAACACTCAAATTTTTCAAAGACGTAATAGCATTTGACCTGATTGTTTTGAATAGACATGCCATTTTATAGGACATAATGTGTTATATTGATATTTTTTGACAATATAATTCGATCAGTATTTTCTACATTATTTGTAGTTCTCTTTTCGCAATAACTAATTTATAATATACACGGCTATAATAAGCTGTTAACTATTTACTCAGAAGATGGGGTACTGACCAAAATGACAGAGTCACCTCTTACAAAAATCATTTCTAAGCTTCTTGTGCTTGACTGTGTTAACGTGCTAATTAGTATTGATATAATATTATGAGTTTACAAGCAGAAATCACATACCTCTGGGGATTTCGACTCATCTTTGATAGTAAAAATGGTTTCAACAGCATCACTTAAAACCATATTACAATGTGAATCGTACGCCTATAGAAAATGTTAGCTTAATTGTTTCGTTTATGATAAACAATTCTTCATACTTGTAATCTTCCTGTAATTTCCCTGGCACCTCTTAGCTTAATGAAAACTTCTTCATCTAGGGATAACTTTATAAGATCTAGTGGCTCTGAAGCGGGTGAGTCTGTTTGTTGTTCTGACATTGCCTGTTATAATATAATTATATATTTATATATAATGAATATATCTTCCTTTCTTCATCCAAATTCATTCTGTTTTCAGTTCAAGGAATTTTTATGGTTCGAAGCACGGTGAAGGTTGATATTTTAATTTTCAAATTTTTTTCGTTCAACGAAAAATTGGTTATAACAGATTGATTTGATATTATCATAAAAGAAACCAAGAAAAGACGGTATAACAATTAAGCGAATATGTCGTCAAAAGCTTCTTTCAGAAGACAATTTACAACTCTATCTCCTCTGTTTTCCAGAGTTAAATCTGCATCTCCATTAATTATCAAAGCACCAATCCCACCATCAAGTTCAAATTTAAAAATCAATGAGAATCATCCATTGTGGCAGTTTTTTGGAAATAAAAAGTATCTAAGAACATATGATGAACTAGATAGCTCTGGAAGAGCGTGGTCTATACAAGAGTTAAGACGCAAGGACTTTAACGATTTACATTCGTTATGGTATTCATGTTTGAAAGAACGTAACATTTTAGCAAGAGAACAACATTTACTAGAACAAACAATGGACTCACCACTAGACACATACTTGGAATTAAGTGAAAAAATTCGTCATACTATGTGGAGAATTAGACATGTCTTGAGTGAACGTGATCTAGCATTCAAAGAATCCCAATTAGAGTTTTCAGCACAAAAAGAATCATTTTTAAATGAGTTCAAAACAAGATATTTAGAAGCTTCGATAGAGGAGGATATGGAAATTAACCAGCAGCTGATTCGTTTCCAATATGCTATATTTGGAATCAGTGAGTACATCGATGAAAACATAGTCGATAAGAACTTCATCCAGGGGCTGAAATTTATTTCGAACCTGAAGTTGGAAAAGTATGGTGACAAACACGATTTATTCAACGAAATAAAACCAGTTAATGATGTGGGTGAAGCTTTCATTTTGTTTTCCTCGGAATCGAATGAGGCAAGCATAGGTGAGGCTATTGAAACTGTTAAGGAAATGAGAGATAGCGATACTTCAGTTGCTAGAGAGGATGAGATTGAGACCGTGAAAGAGTATATTAATCAAATTCAAAAGGTTCAACAGTCTGAAAGCATCACTAATGAAGATATGTAACGTAAACTAAGGAAAACATCAAATAAATCAATAGGAAATTAGTGTGTTCAGTACTAAGTATTATTTAAAGCTTGTATATAAGTATATTTACTCCATCATTTACGTAGTTAACTAAAATCATCTTTCCTTACACTATATATTCACCTGCTTTATTTCCTAATCTGATTATCATCATCCAAAAGAGGCTAAAGAAAAACGGTATGGCTGGAATTGGAAAGATTATGGATGCATAAGGAAATATAGAGGTTATGGGCACTTATAGACCTATTTTGTTGA
>JAJMCJ010000276.1:0-11527 GCA_030572875.1 Wickerhamomyces kurtzmanii | reverse complement strand
TCATATAGTTGATAACTCTTGTTTCAAGTCAGACGAAAGGAGAACCAAAAAAAGAATTTATAAATCTTGATTCCCGTCTCGACGCGCATCATCTGAAATGACGGGTTAGTGACTAAGTGCAATTCATCATGACAAGTTCTTTCATACAATAACGCTACATTTAACTGATCATTTTTCTCTAAATTTTTTTGGGTAATATCTTATATATATATGAATTATACAATTCTAATCAATATTTTTCAGCTACTGCCATGAGACCAATAAACGAATCAACAACTTGAACAGCAGCTAAAGTGGTAACTTCACCCTTAGTATCATATGCAGGGGCAACTTCAACAACATCTGCTCCGACAACATTAATGCCCTCTAAACCGTCTAAAATAGTGATCAATTCTCTTGTTGAAAATCCACCTGGCTCAGCAGTACCAGTAGCTGGAGCGAAAGCAGGATCTAAAACATCAATATCAACAGTTAAATAAACAGGCAAATCGCCAACTCTTTTTTTGATTTCTTTGATGATACCATCAGTTCTCAAGTAATCAATATCTCTTGCAGTGATAATACTATATCCACATTCAAGATCATGGTCAACATCATCTTGGCCTCCAATCATTGGGGCACGAATTCCAACATGCATACAAGCACCGTCAGCCGAATAACCTGCTTCATGAGCAAAATGCAACATGGTACCATGGTTCAATTCAGCATATTTAGAGACACCACCACCTAATCTTTTAGGATTCCAAGTGTCAATGTGTGAATCAAAATGAATAACCGCAACTTTACCAAATTTCTCAAAAGCAGACTTTACACCCATCAACGAAATAGTATGATCTCCACCTAACGTGATAATTCTAGGATATTTATAGCGTGTTGAATTTAAAACAGGATGGTCTTGAATTGCTTTGTATCCGCGATACAGTTGGTTCAAGGCATATCTGTTGTCAAACGGAGTCATTGGAACATCACCACAGTCAAGGATTTGTAAACCAGATTTATAAGGATCCATGCCTCTTAATTTTGAGCCTGGCGCACCACGAACAACACTCAAGCCACCATGAGTTCTAATTGAACCTTGTCTAATCCCATTTGGCCCAAATCTCGCACCTGGTCTATATGAAGTAGCAGTATCAAATGGAGCACCGATGATAGCAATATCAAATTTATTGTTTTGATTGCCTGCATCGAAACAATATGCAGCTTTGCGGCTAGCAAATGTAACAATCCCATTGAAAGACTTCAAATCGTCAACGTAATCGTCTGCAGGATAGACAACTTTGTTGACTTTATAGTATTCTGTTAATTTCATGCCATACACATTTTCTGGATCTGCAGATTCAGCTGTGAACTCGTTGAGTAGTGGCCTGTCTAGTTTGCCAGATTTGACTAGCTGTTGTTTTTTCACGTTTACTTCTTTCGATAATAACTCACCATAAATCTCATCAATAAAGGAGAGCGATTCATGACTGTTCAACAGAAGAGTTTCATCTCCGTTCAAATCAGAATTAATACTTTTAATTGCTTGCTGGATATCCTGATAGTTAAAACTAGCAGCTAGCGCAATCTGCACTGCGAAAGGAATTTTAGCTAACAGGGTTAATCTCATGGTATTTACTTATTAATCTAGAAGAAGTAAATATGATGGTTTAAGTGCTATCATTCCGCTATATATAATTTTCTCCTTCATCTTATCATTTAAGCCTTTGAAATTCGTTTATCATTCTTAATCAAGTGCATGTACGCGACCAATTTTGGTAATTTTTGCGTGTATTAGAAGCCCTGCCAATAGTAAATTCCGTTATTTTTAGAGGCATAGAATTCCGCTCACTAGCCATTCAATGTATTATTTTTTCGAATAATCAAAAAAGCTTGAATTTGATATATTATGATTATTCTATTTAGTTCAGGTTTGGTTTGAGTTAGTCGGTACAACTATTTTTGATTTGCTTAATTTTTTGGTTGGTGTGTAAGCGGTAAATCACAACATTCACTCACTAATGTCTCATGAAACAAATCGTCTGGTATCAGACTCCGAGAATTACGGATCTGT
Organism: Wickerhamomyces kurtzmanii; assembly: GCA_030572875.1. Classification (NCBI taxonomy): domain Eukaryota; kingdom Fungi; phylum Ascomycota; class Saccharomycetes; order Phaffomycetales; family Wickerhamomycetaceae; genus Wickerhamomyces; species Wickerhamomyces kurtzmanii. The sequence goes on along the minus strand of JAJMCJ010000276.1, from coordinate 9,477 downwards.
TATTGAAAGTACTAAACAAGTTGTTTTAGCCACGAGTATAAGTGATGATAGCGATTCTATGTCAGAAGAATTAGAGTTGACATCTTATGAAAAAGAGTTCAAAATCATTGCGAATTCATCAGTTCCTTTGATTTTTACTTTTTTATTGCAATACTCGTTAACTACTGTGTCAATTTTTTCAGTTGGTCACATTGGTAAGAACGAATTAGCTTCTGTGTCCTTAGCTAATGTTACTTTCATGGTAACTTCATGTATTTTTGTTGGAATGGCTACTTGTCTGGACACATTATGCCCACAGGCTTACGGTGCTGGGAAACAACAATTAGTTGGTCTTTATTTTCAAAGGTGCACGACTATGTGTCTGGTATTTTCTGTTCCAATTGTTATACTATGGTGCTTTTGTGGATCAATATTGAAACTTATTGTTCCAAATGAAGAGTTGGCTTATTTAGCCCAATCTTATTTGAGGATTATTTCATTTGGTGCTCCAGGATATATTTTTTTTGAGACAGGTAAAAGATTTCTGCAGGCTCAAGGGATATTCACTGCTGGACAGTACGTTCTGTTTATTTGCGCACCACTGAATATGCTATTCAATTATTTGCTAGTTTGGAACAAAACTATTGGTATTGGTTTTTGCGGTGCACCTTTAGCTACAGCTATAAATTATTGGATTATGGCAATTTTACTATTATCATACGTTCTATTCATTGATGGTAAAAAATGTTGGTGCAAAATTCAGTTCAGGCAATTATTTAAAGGCTGGGGGTCAATGTTTGATCTAGCTATTCCAGGTATAATTATGATCGAAGCCGAATTTTTTGCTTTTGAAGTATTAACTTTAACTGCTTCACGCTTTGGTACAACTGTTTTGGCTGCACAATCGATTGTTTCAAGCTTAGCAACATTAACATTTCAAGTCCCTTTTTCAACGAGTGTTGCTGCGTCAACAAGAATTGCTAATTTAATTGGATCTGGTAACAAAAGAGGTTCAATAATATCCACATATGTGACTCTGTCATTATCAATCGTTGCAGGGGTGCTAAATTTTTGTGTTTTGTATTTCTTCAGATATAGACTAGCAAGCTTCTTTAGCTCTGACGATTCTGTTATTGAGGTTGCAATATCAGTGCTCCCTATAGTAGCAATAAATCAAATTTACGATGCTTTTAATATCTTAGCAGCGGGATGTTTAAGAGCACAGGGACGTCAGAAGATTGGGGGAAACCTGAATCTTTTCGCATATTATGTCATTGGTGTGCCAATGGCCTTGCTTCTTGCGTTCAAGTATGATCTAGGAGTAAAAGGTTTATGGGGTGGCTTAGGTGTTGGTATATTTACTTTAGCTGTTGGTGAAGTTTACTTTGTCATCAAGTCCGATTGGGATGACATTCTCTCAGCATCTAAGAAGAGAAACTCGGAAGCTGATTTCATAGAAGAAGAAGAAACAGATGTTGTTTAGCACACAGGAATGGAAAAGTCATATTTTAAAGCTTATTCATATAAAACCATTTAATAAAATTCACAGTTAATATATATATATGATTTAGTAGAAGTGGGCGAACCAGAAATCAAATCGGCTCTTAAAGTTCCGAAAGAGAAAATAAAAAAAAGGGTTTTGAGCACCATCCACTCGAAGTCATTTTTTTACTCTGTTTAATTTAAACCTATTTAATTATAAACAAGTTTATGCTATCTCTATACCATCCTGATATAAATAGAGAATTGCATCGTCCGATACCATTGAAAGAAAAAGAAGCACATTATAACGGATAACATATTTTCAGTCCAACTAGTTTCAAATTACAAGAGTTACACCAGATTATCCAAACAACCAATCATTAACTCGTTGGTATAAACGCTTTTTTTATATCAATTTTAATTTCTGTGTTAAATTTTATATCCATAATAAAATAATATTTCTCAACGGGATTTGATATCGATACTGACAAGTTTATATTATACTTTCGTTTTCAGTGAATTACGTCTCTTTTCTTATAATTTGATTTTGCCACATACAGTTTAGAAAAATATCATTGTTGTTATTGAGTTCCTGATACTTTAGCGGGATAATGCCATATTATTGATATAATCATACGATATTGACTTCAGATACTACTAATCTACAGTTATTCAACTAATAATAAAATTAATAAAGTACCAATATCACGATAACACAAAGTATACTAAAGAGCAATAAAGAGTTTGAAAAATCGTGTAAATACAATCAAGCACGTTCAATCAAATAATCATAATAATGTCATCAACTAAAAGCCTCGCACAATATTTTGGCAATCGGCAACAGAAACCCACTGTAGCTGCCCACTCAAAAGCAATTGATGCTAAAGATGATGATCATTTCAGAGAGAGCACTTTTAAATTGAAAAGAACCAGGTCGGTGGGCTTGCTGGATGAATTCATAGCACCAACTAAGAAACTCATTGAAGACGATTTTACAAATCTACAAAGTGCAAGCAGCTTGCTTGATATTGAAAATACTGATGAGAATGAAACAGCCTTTATTGAGGATACGTCAAAAATTAATGATAATGAATTGAATAATGAACAATATATAGAAGAGTACGGCCAAAGCGATGTGCCTATTAATAATGATAATGAACTACTACAATCCCAAAATAATGATGAAGAGAGTACATCGGGATCACCATCATCACCAAATTCTCCTGATGTTTTTCTTCCTCACGATGATAACGATCTTGTTTATGAGCCTTCCCGCCATGTTGATTATCTTTCTCACAACTGGAAAGAATCAGACATATCGAAATCTTGGAGATACATTGTTTTAAAGCGAAAAGATGTCGCTAATTCTGCAAGACTGGAAAATGCTTCTTGGAGAACATGGGCTCAGGCAAAGTATAATCTAAAAACAGTCACCCCAGAATCGGTTAATTGGTTTAAAGACAGCGATGTTACCTGGCTGTACGGTCCATTGTACAAAGAGCCTAATCACGGCTCATTCAACGAGGAGCTGAAATATGGCTCAGATGGTGAATCGTCGAAACCAAATTTAATGGCAAAGAAGAGCAAGCAGAAAACTGATAAAGATGAAAAAGACCACCCAAATCATAATGATCATATTATTAAACCGATTTTGAAAAAAAGAACAGTTAGCGAAATGTTGTCACACTCTTCTTTGATGAGGTTATCACTTGCAAATGCCCATCATTACCATAAGAACAAAACCGGCTCCCCAATAATAGAGTCATATAATACTAGTTCATTACCATCGCCACCAATAATTGAGGATGGATTCTATGAAATTTCCAGAAAAGTTAACGCACAATATATAAAACCTTCAAACTCCTCTTTTTCGTCGCAACAGTCATCTGTTTCAAATTCAATATCGTCATCACCACAAAGATCAGCAACAATCTTATCGTCACAGAATGTAATTCATCCTTTACAATTAGATGCCAAATCAAGTTCGAACTCTTCCGTTTTAACGGCTAATAAACAAGAACGTCACATCCATTTTAACGACAGAGTTGAACAGTGCATCGCTGTTGACATTCGTGATTCCGATGATGAACAATTTGATGCTGATGAAGATCAAGATGGTTCTGACGACTCAGGAGACGAATCTTCAGATGATGAAGGAGGATTTTTTTTAATGGTAAAATCACCATCAAATGCAGCATTACACAAAGCTGATCAATTAGCACTGTCAACAAAACTTGACGCAAACGAAGAAGCTCATATCTCTTCCAACGAAGTTTATGACCAAAAAAAAAAAATTTATACAAAATCGAGATACAATATCATTGAATCGTTACCAGCTACAACATTAAACTATGGATCTGATGACGAAGAAGAATATGACAAATATGCTGTTTCACATAACGTTAATACCAGTCGCGGGTTTGATTATTATTATGATTACAATTCTGTATATCAGGATAATGAGATGACGGCTAATGCAATTGATAATATCTTAATAGGCTCAAACGTTCAAGTGCTAGATGCGCCGAATGAGTTCATTGAAAATTCCAATGCATCGTCTTCCCAAGAGAAAATAGGAATAGAACCACCACATTTGCCACAGGTTCCATCGTCAAATTTGGCATGTGAAGTATCAGCATCAGCATACCAACAATCTCCTGCCACACAATCATCATCTTCATCGTCCTCACGTTTAATTCCTAACAATAAAACCACATTTGCTAAGAAGGCTTTCTTATTGAATTCTGATACAGACTCCGAAAATTCAGACTTAGATATTCAGTATGAGCAAGAAGGATCAATCACCACCACGAATTCACCAACTTCACAAAATGCTATCAAGAATTTGAATAGTTATGGAGGTGACTATTTGACAAAAATAAGCTCAGGCAGTAGCTATGCTTCACTCAGCGATGTAGCTGCAACAGGATATATCTCGAATTCTAATAGTTTATCCAATGTTATTTCTAATCTTGGAAACAATAATACAAATAACAAGTCCAATAACTAATTACATTAGTTGTTGATAAGTCTGTTTGTCTAATATAATACCATCAATAGTATAACTGGTTTTAAATGATTTTTTTTTTTTTGGTTTCGTTATTAAGTTGCTAGGTGTATATATTTAATTTTTAGAATAAAGATATAAGTATAACTACGTAGCTATCATCAGATTTTAATATAATATGATACTCAAGTTACAATTATGGACTTATCAAAATACAAACATTACCCGGATTTTTGACAGGTCAAGTCAAAACAGGGTGTGCAATCATGATTCAACTAGAATGAGATTGAAGTAACTAGATATATACTATGAGTGGAAATGGTAGTAATTTTGGGTCACCTAATATTACACCATCATCACCAAGCCTGAACGATGATTTGTTAAGTGGAAGAAATAGTGTAAGCTTTAGCAGAAGAAGTTTCGATTCGTCGAGTATAATCTCATCAAGTTTCAGGCCAAGTTTTGATGATTCTTTACCATTATTGGGTTTGAACAAGCTATCAATTACGTCGGTATCACCACTAGGGCAGAATTCAATTTTTGAACTAGTTGCTGATGTCGATGAAAAAAAACACGCGACAAGCTCATTGAATCCAAATCATTCTCATAGTATTCAGAAATTACAGCATAACAAGATTCAGATTAGGCCTCCAACAGTGAAAGATATTCCACCAATTCAATTGTCTAAGATTGAAAAAGTTCCAAAATCAGAGTTCAAAGAGTATTTAAATAATGTAGAAACAGAGTACGAGAAATTTCAGAGAAATAAAGAGTTGACAGAGTCAACACTAGAAGCTTTTCTAAACAATGTTAATGAACAGGAGAATGGTGAAGTTTCCAAGAATCAATTGTCTCTACCAATGAACACAGATGAGCATCTATTATCAAATATTCCAGAGATCTATTTCAATAATGAATTCAACCTTGATGATCCTAGGACTTTTAAAACTGTTACTGAAAATTCAGACATTATTATAAAAGAAGACGAAACCAGGAATCATAAAGCTTTGGCAAACAACTCATTATTACAAGAAAAGCTATCCTGGTATCTAGATACGATTGAGATTCATTTAATCAACGAGATTTCAAAATCATCAGGATCATTTTTTACAGCATTGGACGATTTGAATGATATTAATATAAAAACCAAAGAAGTCATCGAAATTGTTGAAGTATTAAACGATGATTTGAAACAGCTGGATGACGAAAAAGTTTTAAAAGAGCTAGAAATTTTGAAATTAATAGAAAAAAGGCAGAAAATTGAAATTTTAGAACAATCAATGATTCAAGTTAACACAATCATGCAGCAATCAGATTTAGCAGAAATGTTTTTTTTGAGAAGCGAATACATCAAATGTTTGGATAGAGTGGATGCGGTTGAATCTCTGATCAAGGGAGATAAGACCAATGATTATGTCAGTTCAATTACTAGAAACTGGCCATATAAGTTGTATGATTTGAAATCTATACCCGCTTTAGTCACTTTAAGAGAATTGCTGTGCAATTTAAGAATTGAAACTGGCCAATCATTCACAAAATTATTTACAGATTATTTACTACAAGACCTGAGAAGTCACTATGAAAAGATAGATTCTAAGGATACGTTAATTCGACTTTCAACAAACTTCGAATCGTCAAGAAAACACAATATAGGTAAGGTTAATAGAGAATACCTGAAAATCGAAGATGCGTTTAAAAAAGAATTAAACCAATACATGATTGGATTATCAAGATGCGAAGAGGTTGCGAGTGCTTTCAAGGCGTATGAAGAACAATTTGTTATCGAGTTAAAGAGTATTGTTAGAATGTATTTACCAGTCGATGATGCCGAGAATGTACCATCTTCCGGATCTACAGTTAAAAGTGATATGACCAGAACAGGTAAAGTGTCCTCAAGCCTTATCAAATCGATGACCCCAAAAGAATTTGAGGACATGTTAATTTCTATATACACCGATTTGTCGGAATGCTTAAGAAGATTGACTACACACCAAAAGGTATTACTAGATTTGGCTCTGAATAACATAAATGAGACCGACGAAAACCAGTCTAATCTAGTAATGCAGTTAGATATCAGAAATACTTTGAATGAGGGTATTAAGAGTATTCAAATAAGAATGGGTAAAATTATATCTGTAAGAAAAGATATCAATACAAGTATTAGATATGATTATTTTCTGAGATTTTACTCGATCAACTCACTGTTCCTATTTGAATGTGAAAGTATTTCGGGCTCCATACTAACAAAATTTCTACCTGACGTTATCTCATTTCAGATCAAGAGCTACTCAACCAATTTTCACGCACTAAATTTAAAAATAATATCAAACAAAATTGATAAAGAGGAATGGAAGCCTGTCGTAGTTAATGAGGAATCCCAAGAAATTGTGAATGAAATTATGGAAAGTGTTGATATCTATCCTAAGAAATGGACAGATCTACTGAAACTCAACGTTCATGATGATTGCAGAAATGAGGACAACAACAACAACGCCGATGAAAAGAAGAGAGATGACGGCGAGGGAACAGAGAAGGTAACAGGTCACAAGAGGTCGATAGTTGTTAATGATAAGACGTTTGTTGCCTGTCAATCTCTACTGGTTTTGATAAAAACTATCAAAAGCTATCTAGTTTTAAAAATGAGTTTCCCACAGTACTCCGCAGTCTACGAAGCAAATCTCATTGAACTGCTGAAGTATTACAATTCCAAGTCCTTGCAATCCGTCAGCAACAGAACAGATACAAAACAGCTACTGAATACCGACAAGAATTTGAGTATACTTGGAGAGTCATTGGACTGTTTGCTGGAGTTAATCGAGTTTATTAGACTAAACTTCGAGAGAAACGAGGAGTTCCGAAGCCCAGATCGGTACAACACGCTAATCCAAGCGTACAATAGCTCCAAAGAAAAGATATCTGCAAGTAACAATGCAATAATGGAATAGTGGGATAATATAATAGTATATTATAAATAGTTTAACTATAAAAAAACAAAATAACTACAGTAACTGTACCTGTGTAAATCTCAGTACGATTTGAGGATTTTTGTTCCCGGGTGGTTTTTCACGGTTTTTGTTGCTTTGTTTATTTTTTTTGTTGTTTTTACAAGTCTTTTACCACAAAAGTGTCACCCTGTTATTTAATTATTCTGTTAGGGTAACAACAACACAGCTTTTTGTTTATACATTATATCTATAGTATAACAAGAGAAAATATATTGCTAGTGAATTAAATCATTTAAATAAAGACTGACACTCGATTGTACGCAATGGATTCAAACCAGGATTATCACGAGGGGGCAAAAGCTCTTTTGGACTTGAAAAAGAAAGAAGAGGTGAAGGATGAAAGTAAATCGGATAAAGAAGATCAGGCTGATGATGAAAATAACGATAAAGACATCGGTAACGATGCCGTTGAAGCAGCCGTGATGAGATACGTTGGTGGCACTCTGGACAATAAGAAGCAGGCATTGTCGAATAAAAAGAGGAAATCGTTCAGCGCAGAGGATGACATTAACTTCCAGCATTGGACAGGTTTCTTAGACACTGATGAACTACACAACAATACAACTACAAATGAAGAGTACACACAAGGTGACTCTCCACAGGACAAAGACAAGTTGAAAAAAAGAAAGAAGCACACCAACTTGAATGTCGATCCGGAACTAGCACAACTGGATACTGCTGCTTCTGAACACGAACAGCTGGTTCGTGCTGCTATTATGGACGCGAACCAACTGGCGCAACAAGTTGATTTACAAGACTACCTGAGAATCAATCAACAGACATCATCACAGCAGCACCACGATCAACCTAACCAACACCATATCCATCAGCATCATCAAGATGAGAACCAATATAAACTATCACAACAAGCGTTAAATTTACAACATCAGGCTGCTCAGGCAGTTGCTGCTCAAGTTGTTCCAATGTCTGCGCATTCATCTGCCGAAGCTGCTGCTTTAGTTGCAGCAGCAGCAGCGAAAGCATCCAACTGGGTCACCACTCAAAATCATGGTAAAATGTTTTCAAGAGAAGAAATTGAGGCTATTGATAAGTTTATTGTTGACTACTGTTCTATTAACAATATGACAAGAAAACAAATTTGTGAAAGAGTTTGGTCGAATGAGCGTAAAAAAGATGATTTTTGGGAATCTCTACAAAAAGTTTTACCTCATAGAACTAGATCTTCTGTTTACAAACATGTCAGAAGATCTTATCATATATTTGAGGTTCGTGGTAAATGGACTCCTGATGAAGATGCGATTTTGGGTAAATTAGCAGCTGAAAAAGATGGTCAATGGAAATTAATTGGTGCAGAAATGGGTCGTATGCCAGAAGATTGTAGAGACAGATGGAGAAACTACGTTAAATGTGGTTCGGCAAGAGCTCAAAACAAATGGTCAGATGATGAAGAAGATAAATTAAAGCAGATTATCAGTGATATTCTGAACGATACCTCAAATCCTCAGCCGATTATTAATTGGACTGTTGTGTCTGAAAGAATAGGAGGTTTGAGATCAAGAATTCAATGTAGGTATAAGTGGAATAAGCTATTGAAAAGAGATGCTATTGCAAGAGCTCAAACCGTTGATACAAATGATAGAATCTGGTTATTGTCAAGACTAAAGGAGTTAGGTTTTCTTAATGATTCTCAGATCGATTGGGATGCTATAGCTTCATTACATCCAAGAAACTATTGGACGGGCTCTGATTTCAAAATATGTTTTGAAAAAATGAGATCTTCTATTAGAGAATTCAAGAAGAAAAAAATAGATGAAATTTGTAATATTTTATTACAAGATCTTTACAATGATGTTGACAGAATTGGCTCAAATGGTCAACAGCAAGTATCCCAACATCATCTCCAACAGCAACAACAGCAACAGCAGCAGCACCAACAACAGCAGTTACAGCATCATCAGCAGCAGCAGTTACAACAGCAGCAGCAGCAGCAACAACAACAACAACAACAACAACAACAACAACAACAACAACAACAACAACAAC
>JAJMCJ010000275.1:0-11537 GCA_030572875.1 Wickerhamomyces kurtzmanii | reverse complement strand
TCCTGGTTTTTCCTGTGATAAGCAGCAGCACCTGTCGTTTTCAGTCGGGCTCTTTTCTTTTTCCTTTACAGAGTCTGCGCAGCGAATGCCGAAAGTGTGGCAGAAAAAGGACCCCGTCGTCTAACGTCACGTCTCATTGTCTTGACGCTTTTTTGTGTTACACCTGACCCCGTTAGGGTGTCTAGAAGGGGGAGTCAAACGAAAGGTTGCCGGGATTAGTATTGTGCGGCTAAACAGATATTTCTGATAAGAAAACTTTGTGAAGAGAAATTTTACAGAAAGAATCTTCGAGTGTGTTAATATTCAACGAAAATCGTCTTTTCTATCATCTAGAATGACTGAAGAATTCACGCCCCAGTTAATTGACGACAATCCAATTGACTACAAAAGAGTCGCCAAAGACTTGTTAGCAGGTACTGTTGGTGGTATAGCTCAAGTCTTAACGGGACAACCGTTTGATACAACTAAAGTCAGACTACAATCGGCTCCAGAAGGGGCCTTTGATGGTGCGCTGGATGCGGTTAAAAAACTTATAAAGAATGAAGGATTGGCTGGCTTCTATAAGGGCACCTTGACTCCACTAATTGGCGTCGGTGCTTGTGTTTCTGTTCAATTTGGTGTTAATGAGTACATGAAAAGATTATTTGCGACCCAGAATCTCAATAAAGCTCTGTCCCCAGATACTCCGTTGTCTCTGTCGCAATTCTATCTTTGTGGTGCTGCCGGTGGTTTTGCAAATGGATTTTTAGCATCTCCAATTGAGCATATTAGAATCAGACTACAAACACAGACAAGTGCAACAACTCAGCTATATAATGGTCCTCTCGATGTTATTAGGAAAATATATGGAGAAAATGGATTCAAAGGTATCATGAGAGGTTTACTTCCAACTTTGATTAGAGAGTCACACGGTATAGGTATTTACTTCATGACTTTTGAGGCATTGGTTAAAAGAGATATTGAACTAAATAAACTTAAACGACAAGATATTCCAGGGTGGAGACTATGTACATATGGTGCAGCTGCTGGTTATTCACTATGGCTGACCGTGTATCCAATTGATGTTATCAAATCAAAATTTCAGACAGATAATTTGTCAAACCCAAAGTTTAAATCAGTCATCGGTTGCATAAAACAAATACATTTGGAAAACGGTATAAAAGGGTTCTTTAGAGGTTTTTTGCCAACAATTTTGAGGGCTGCACCTGCTAATGCGGCAACATTCTACGCATTTGAGTTAGTAATGAGATTCTTAGCATAGAGCTCCTATTTATTTTGTATATAATTTAGAAAGAAAGTGATTCTTTCAGCTAAACTATGATCTATTTCTACTCCTGTTCTTTGTATTAAAAACTCTCTATATGTTCTACTCTAAAAGCCACTATCATTCATCAATTTACAACCCAGGCTCATCTTCAAGCCTTCTTAGTAAATAATCAACTTCAACTTTTTTGGTAAGTGGAATGACCCAAGCTTTATAGATTTTTGCTAAATACTCCGGTGTGACTCTTGGGTTTGATTTAAGGGTCGGATCAGTACCATAAGCTTTCCCTTTTTCAATTAATCTTTGTAAAATTTTGGTCTCAACCGAACTATTAGTAATCGCCTCATCAATTCCCTTGACATCTTTATTTTGGATCAACGTGATATATTTTTCTCTTTCATTTTGAAATTTTGACTCAGCTACAAATTTACCAAAATGAATTCTTCTCGACAATGCTTGTAAACAATCAATGTCGCTGGTTGTACAACTGCCCAAATTTTCAGGTTGCTCTCCTTTGCCTCGTGAAATTAGAGGAATGATATGCTCGATGTATAAATTTTTGATCTCAGTGTTGACGTTGATCTCATTGGAATAAGAAGCTAACACAGATGGATAATTGATTGGTGGAAGTAGCGGTTCTAGTATATCATTAGGAAAAAATGCTGCCTCATCCGGTGACTCGTATCGTCTTAATTGAGAATGTATTTTTTCTACTTGCAACAACGTGTAATCTAAGAATGAACCTTGAAAATTCGGCAATTCGAATTTGTTATGTTCGTAAACTGATGGCGATTCGAAAAACTGTGATCTTTCGATGAAATTAAAGATAATTGTATCCTCCATTCGAACTAAAACATCACGAATGTTCTCGAGCTTTAAAACAGTTTCTGGTTTTAAAAAGTCCATCTTAAACTTTTATATGATAACTTTTCTCTGAGGAGACGTTTTTTTGTAATCTATATTTTTAGTTGATTAAACCTGAAACATCCAAACATTAACTATTTTGATATGGACACTCCAACATCTCAAATGGTATAGACAACAACTAGCAGAAATCACATATATTCAATAATTTTAATAATATAACAGGAAAAAGACTAACTATAATCACATCCAAACAAACCCAACCATGAAACCAAAAACTCTTCTACAAAAAAGTTAAAAAAAAACATCAATGCATACCTACCCTCAATTATTCTTGAGCTCTAGAGATTTTTCTTATCAGTTTTTCATTTTCTTTAACACTCTGATCAATATCTTCCTGATTTCTGTACAGAGTGAAAGTTCTGAACCATAGAAATCGCTCAATCCTAGACAATTTGGAAACATTTAGTCCATAATTAGTATAAGCCAAAGACAAATCATTTTCAGATTCATCATTGATTTTCGTATGCTCCATTACAGTAGCTTCTAAACTGGTCAAGAACGCCATAGCCTTGACAGTTGTAATTAGTAAAAAAATCGTAAACAAAACTCCGACTATACGGATTCTATCTTGTGCCTCCTTAGCTTGATAAAACGGATCATTCATGTTTTTCTTCAAGTCGTTATAATCCTCCCATGTACCTGCTGACCAATATTTGTGATCGTTGTACTGTGCGTTCGTATAGCGTGTGCCAAAGTCAACATATGATGATTTATCATTGCTTGGTCTAGACAAGTAATCATCGTTTGTTTGCCATCCTATTCTGAACTGATCATAGAGTGCCCTTTTTCTATCATCCTTTAATACGTTGTAAGCCTCACTCAATTTCTTAAATCTTTCTTGTTTTATTTCACTAGACAACTCGAGGCCATCGTGTCCTAGTAATATTCGCGAAAGAGACAAATCAGGGTGGTAGACTTTTGCAACTTGATAGTATCTTGATTTAAGTACGGTTTTGTTGAACTCGTGAACTTTAATGTTAAAGATATCATACGGAGTTGGAGTTTTTGTTTTAGGCCATTCTGAATGGTAGTATCCGGATGACGATGAATTCACGGTCGAAACACATCTTATATATTCTTTTGCTATCGAGAACCTGTTTTTAAGAAAAGCCGTAGCATTTTGAGACAGGATCATTTTATTAAGCTGCTGGCTTTACCTATCTTTTGCTGGAGTAAACTTCTGATAAGTTTTGTCTATAAATTATACAAGAATAATTTGTGATCCCCCAGAAAACCGCAAGTTATATGCGCTAGTAGATCTGTAATTGAAAAAGTTGCCACTGCTTCAAGTGTCTTTTTATTGGATGAATCTGAATATTTATGGCCTGTTAAAGGTATATTGATGTGTATTTATTTATATTTACAAATATTAGTTTGCTAAATTGTACCTATCCTTCACGATGTGTTTTTCGAGATAGAAATGTTCGTTGATGTATTTACCTCAATGAACGAACAACTAATATTTTTGAAACCAAAACTAGTATAATATTTTCAAATCACAACGTCAAAGTTGTGCTTGGGTGCTGGTATAGTCTATAGGCGATGTTTCTCGCTAATCGTTATGTATTTTCACAAGCAAGATGGAACACTTCATGGTATATGTTGCCCGGTCAGACACCATACTCAAAATTCCGGTTTTGTAACTTCTGCAAAGTATCCAGACACTTATTGATGTTTGTGTTTTACAACTGGATACCAAACCATTATAAGGAGCAAACATAAAGGTCTAAATAAGTTTCCCTTAACTAAATCAGATATTCAAAAAAAGCTCCGTTATATTTCTTCATCAAAGATCGGGAATATAGATATATACATATATATATATATATATATATATTTATATAGTACTCAAAAGTATCATTCGTTACTTTTAAATAGCAGTATAATGATAAATTGTGTTGGCTCATGATGTCCAACTCAGTGTTAAATAACAATCATAACATTTTAAATAACGGGAAAGTATACCAGGCCAAAAATGACAACGTTAAATCCACTCACGAAAGTATTAAAAGTAAGCCAGGTCATGTTATTTACGAAAAGGCTAACTTTTATATTGATTCAAGATATCAAATTCAACAAGTTTTGGGTAAAGGGTCGTATGGTACTGTCTGTTCTGCTACAGATGTATCAAACCCAAATGAACCAGTCTCAATTGCAATCAAAAAAGTTTCAAATATTTTCACAAAAGATATTCTATTGAAAAGAGCTGTCAGAGAGTTGAAGTTGATGAGGTTTTTCAAAGGGCATAGAAATGTAGATATATACCACTAAATTTTTTTATTTCACCTATGGTTCAGTACTAACCTTTTCAATTTCTAGATTGTTAATCTCCTAAACTTAGATATTGTTTATATACAACCATATGATGGTCTGTATTGTTTTCAAGAATTAATAGACTATGATTTAGCGAGAGTAATTCATTCATCGGTCCAATTTTCTGAGTTTCATATCCAAAGCTTTTTATACCAAATTTTATGTGGTGTAAAATATATTCATTCGGCCGATGTCATTCACAGAGATTTGAAACCGGGAAATATATTAGTTACAATTCAAGGAAATTTAAAAATTTGTGATTTTGGTTTATCAAGAGGAATCTCACCTCAGTTTTTCAAGCCAAAACCTTATTCAATTACAAATTATGTAGCGACCAGGTGGTACAGAGCACCTGAATTAATATTGAGTCATAGAAATTATTCAAAATCTATTGATATGTGGGCAGTTGGTTGCATATTTGCAGAACTGTATGGTCGAAGACCTTTATTTATTGGCAATGATCAACTACATCAAATTACGGAGATTGTAAAGGTTTTAGGGACGCCATCAAGAGAGCTAATCATGCGGTATGGTTCAAATATGGCATGGGAGTTTTTCTCTCCCCCAAAACCTCAATACAAAAAAATTTCTTGGTCAAATGTTTATCCATTCGCAAGCGACTTAGCATATCATTTGTTGGACAGACTTTTATGTTGGGATTCAAATTCAAGATTCAAAGTTGGAGAAGCCATAAGTCATCCATTTCTTAAGGATGTTCGTGATCCAAGTCAAGAGCCGGTTTGTAATCGTATATTTGATTTCAGTTTTGAGAACTCTTCAATCACAATGAACGATCTAAAAATCCTTATTCATGAGGAGGTTGAATCGTTCAAAATTGAACGTATGGGAACCTACAACGAAAAAAAAGACTTCGCATAAATTGTGCTATCTCATTGTATTATTCATTTATACCTTTATCTTTTTGTTTTCTTTCAAGGGCGGATTCTCATTTTGCTTAAGGAATGTATATGAGTAGTTCAATTCTGTAGTTTTCTTAGCTTTGTTGCTGTGTAATATTGTGCATTCTTGTGTACATTTATGTATTCATTTGAATTCAGTGGTCTGAAGTTTACCTAAAGAAAATCGCAATTTGAATACAATAAAACTAACAGGCACAAGATAATCAATATACCCAACTATCATCCATCGTAGAAATTACCTCTCTATTGCAAAACATTACGCATATATAATGGGAGCACATTTGTCTCTTTTAGCCCCTACAGCACCTTCAATCGCTATTTCAGCGTACGTCGATGTTTTGGATGAAATAAACTATCATAGAACATTGGGATCATCAAGATTTCTTAAATCAGTTAAAGGTGTTGATCCAAACGGATCTGTTTTAGTAAAGGTATTTATTAAACCAAATGAAGGTATGGAATTATCCAAATGGTATGATATTTTACAACAACAGAAAAAAATACTAGCTGATGTACCAAGTGTCTTATCTTATTCAAAGATTATCGAAACAGACAGAGCTGGTTATCTGATTAGGCAGTTTATAAACTCAAACATCTATGATAGAATCAGTACAAGGCCTTTTCTAGAAAACATTGAAAAAAAGTGGCTGACATTTCAACTATTGAAAGCCTTAGGTGAATGTCATGAAAGAGGTGTTATGCACGGTGATATAAAAACCGAAAACATATTGGTTACAACTTGGAATTGGCTTTTGTTAAGTGATTTTGCTCCTTTCAAACCAACATATCTACCGGAGGATAATCCTGGAAATTTCTCGTTTTATTTTGATACTTCTCAAAGAAGAACATGCTATCTAGCACCTGAGAGATTTCTAAATTCAGATGATGCTAATAAGACTGGTAATGTTACAAAGGAGATGGATATATTCAGTTTAGGATGTGTTGTAGCGGAACTATTTCTAGAGGGTTCGCCTATATTTACTTTATCTCAACTATACAAATACAAACGGGGTGAATATGTTCCGAATTTAGAAAATATTGACGACCTCTACATTAAACAATTGGTTAAAAGTATGATTAGCTTAGACCCACAAGATAGATTATCAGCCAAAGAATATCTGGAAAAGTTTAGAGGTACTGCATTTCCCGAACACTTTTATAGCTTTCTTCATGAATACTTCAAAAATATATGTGAGAATTTAGGTTCCTTGAATATAAATGAAAGAATTAACGAAAGTGATGCAAGAATTGACAGAGTTTATCATGATTTTGATAAAATATCTTACTTTCTGGGCTATAAGTATAGCAAAGAACCAGAGAATCCATCAGAAACTGCAGGA
The DNA here is from genome assembly GCA_030572875.1 of Wickerhamomyces kurtzmanii. NCBI lineage: Eukaryota > Fungi > Ascomycota > Saccharomycetes > Phaffomycetales > Wickerhamomycetaceae > Wickerhamomyces > Wickerhamomyces kurtzmanii. The sequence continues at coordinate 4,773 of JAJMCJ010000275.1, read as the reverse complement.
GATAAGGAAATTGAAAATGATTTAATAATACCTTTGAAACTATCATTGCCTGGAATGGAAAACTATGTTTTAAAGTCAACTTCCAGAATCACTGGTTCCAATGATGATTCAGCATTAATTTTCTTAAGTTTGGTGTTCACCTCAATTCGAAATGTGACTCGTATATTTTACAAAACAAGAGGACTTGATCTGATTTTAGCACTTGCTGAGAGAATTCATGACGAAGGCAAACTAGATCGTTGTCTGCCATATATGATTTTATTATTGCAAGATGGTTCGGATAGTGTTCAGGCTGCTGCTTTAAGGTCCATAACGCAGTTATTGCACATGGTAGATGTTCTTACACCAGTTAACGTTTTGATATTCACGGATTATATCATTCCAAGGCTCAACCAGACGCTGAGTAGGTCTTCCACGTATTTCAAAATGGTCTTTGCTGAATGTTTACCATTTTTAGCTCAAACTTCTATAAAGTTTTATGAAATGACCCAAATATTAAAAACTAATGTTTTACAGTCTGCAATCGATCCAGAAACTGAAAATGGTATTTTGAGTTCACCAAATGTTTTCAACGTTACAAAAGAGAGACTATTAGCTGATTTTGAGATTTTCTCAATCGCCATTCTAACTGATTTAGATCCAAGGGTTAAAATTGCATTACTGAAAAATATTTTACCACTGTGTGCATTTTTTGGTAAAGAAAAGACAAATGATATTATTTTAAGCCATTTAATAACCTATTTAAATGACAAAAACTCTTCATTAAGAATTGCATTTGTTGAAAGTGTTGTTGGACTGTCAGTCTATGTTGGTACTACAAGTTTAGAGCAATACATTTTACCATTATTAGTTCAAACTCTTACCGATCCAGAAGAGGCTGTTGTAATTAGAGTTTTACATATGTTTCAAGAAGTGTCAAAATTGGGCCTGATCAGGAGAGAGTACTTATGGGATTTAGTTTCTACAATATCAAAATTATTACTGCATCCAAATGAATGGATAAAGCAAGCTACTTTATCACTAATAATATCAATTGCGAACACTTTGTCTTTAGCAGATTTATATTGTATGCTTTATCCAATAATAAGACCGTTTTTTGAATATGATGTGACAGATTTCAGTTGGGATACACTATATCCCTGCTGCAAACGCTCGATATCAAGATCGGTATATAACTTAGCAAGCACCTGGTCTTTACGTGCAGATAAAACATTATTTTGGCAGCAAGTCAAAGGTTTCAATACGGATTCATTTGGTAATACAGGCTTATCATTTATGACAAAAACATTCCCTGGTACAATGTCTCGTATTTCAAATACGGCCTCTGTAATTATTGACAGCTCGAAGGTGCCCATGTCCTCAGAAGATAAAAGCTGGATTGACAAGTTAAAGTCATCAGGCTTAAGTGAAAATGAACTATGGAAGATAGCAACCCTGCGAGAATATATATACAGAGTTTCAAGATTAAACACTAGAAACAACAATAAACAACCAGATGATATAATTGTTGAGATTCAGAAATTAGGTGTTTTACCAAAGAATGTTTTTTTTGATACGTCTTTCAAGTCTGAGATTTTTGAACCGGATAACTTTGAAGAACCACACTCTAATTTTTTTGATGATAGGCTTCATGAACAAGGAGCTGAACAAAGCAATGCAACTGCAAACTCAAACAATTATAATGGTGGTGATTTACTTATTGGTATTTCAAAACCAACTGCCGTTATTAAAGAAAGTTCAGAGATTGCCTACGGTCAACTCGAATCATCATTTCATACACATAATGACATCGCGGCTAACAGAATATCAGGACCAAATCTCATATCGTCTTATATCACTAACAGCTATACTGGAAGCAATCCTTACATTTTAAGATTTCTCGAAAAAGTAACAATTGAACCAAGTTTGGATGAATTCGACGAATTCGGTAGCCCAATAGACACGTTGGATTTGCCTTTGAATAAGAATTGGTCACCGAAAGGTACACTAGTGTCACACCTTGTTGAGCATAAAGGAAGTATAAATTCAGTAAATGTTTCTCCAGATAATTCTTATTTTGTTACTGGTGGAGATGATGGATTTATTAAAGTCTGGGACTCTTCCAGATTAGAAAGAAATGTCTCTGGCTGTTCTGCTTTGTCCCTTGATTTAGAGTCTCCTGTTATTCAAATAAAGTTCTTAACGAATTATGACTGTTTTGCTGCTTCTACAAAGGACGGTTTGGTTAGAATTTTTAATGTTGGTTACGATGCAAAAGCTGCGATGCGTTTTACTGGACTAACAATTATTAGAGAGTATAGGCTGGAAAATCAATACGCAAGATGCCTTGAATTTTCACTTTCCGAGAACCAATCCTTATTGATTTTGATAACATCTTTATCTAAAATTATAGGCCTTGATATAAGATCAATGAAATGTGTTTTTGACTTGACTAATAGTCCATCGCATGGTATTGCAACATCGTTCACTACCAATTATAAGAATGGATGGCTGCTCGTTGGTACCTCGAAAGGTATACTGGACCTGTGGGACCTAAGGTTTGAAATCCACTTAAGGTCTTGGAAAATAAGCAACGGATTTCCAATTAGTAAAGTTGTTGCCTGTTCTAACGATTATGCATTAGCTCGCAAAAAAGGTCGTTTTGCAGTTGTCACTGGTGGCACTGGTGAATCTGAGGTTGCAATTTATGATGTTGCTCGAGGACAATGTAGAGAGGTTTTTACTCGAACGTCCTCGAACAATTCTCTCCAAAGATATAACACGACAGATATCAGTGAGAACGATTTTGATAGTTTGGAGAATGAATTTGATGCATTACAGGTGAATGACAATGATTTTAGCATGTCTTCAGTTTTCTTACTCGAAAAGCAAGTCGAGCATAAAAGAAAATTCTACATGATTAGTGGTGACTCTAAATTCTTTTTGATTCTGTGGAACGTTTACTACCCTGAGGACTCGAAGATAGTTACAGGGTATAAATCAAACGAAAAAAAACCATTTTTTGTATCATCTCAAATTAATCCAACTCTCACCATTATAAATGAAAAATATTCAGCTGAAGTGAATACCTCGAACAACAAAAACAAAACAAAAAACAAAACTATTCGTACCAACTTGATTTCATCTGAGCAAGATGAAGTTATGAAAAATCACCATGATCGTATTAATGATATTGCGGTTATCTTTAGACCCTACCAGATGATCATATCTGTGGACAGAACAGGGACGATCAATGTTTATAAATAGCAAATGATATTTGGGGTCTGGTTTGGGTGTGGGTCTTTTATTTAATGCCCAATTATATATGTTATTATGTATTTTGTGCAATCTTTTTAGTAGTATGACTATAAGTGTATATATACCATATGCTTATGTAATACAGGATATTCTTCGATATTATAGATATGAATAATGAATAACAACCGTTACGAAAACAACGCGCAACAAACAATAAAGCAAAATGAATTCTTCTCTCGACAATTTACAGGGTTAGTACAGAATGATTGAGTTAACTGTTGGTTTACTAACTTCAGTAGATGTGGTTGTTTTAATTGAGCACGATTGGTCCAAGGTTCTTGCCGAAGATGCTAATCCTTTAGAAATTGCATTACCACTGCTAGATAATACTTCTGTTGGGATGGCTCATAAATACCCTGAATTTCTTCATTTAAATAACAAAATCTCTGTTGGATTACGTCAAGCTGTTAATGAACATTATCAATCATTTAATAACAGTGTTGGGTCATACGGTACTGTGGTCCAAACTGTTAAAGAATCACAGGATGCGGTCTACAACATTAAAGAAACAATTAAATATGTTACTGAAACTTACCAGGACAAAAAGGGGATACTTCTAGATCTCAATGAAAGTTCAAAAAGATACGCAGAAATGATTGAAGTACTAGATGCAGTTGAAGAGTTGAAGAAAGTCCCAAACAAATTAGAAGATGCACTTTCAGAGAAGAATTTTATCAAAGCCCAAGATTTGATTGCCACTTCTTTTGAAAAAGCGCAGTATTATAATTTGTGGAAAATCACTGCGCTAAACTCGATTAAGCAGTATCTCGAGGAGCAGGAACACAATTTGTTTGAGCTTTTAATCGAAGAGCTTTTCAACACAATATATTCAAAATCAGCTACGGAATCGTATAGTTCCTTTTTATTTCAACAAGCGGATGATGGCTTGACCAACCTGGAACAATACATCCATAATATCATCAACATAGACATTCATGAAAAAACTACAGCAGTTCACTCAAAGCTTGAAACTTTTCTGAAGGAGATCAGCAAAAAGAAATATATATTGAGTGATTCGGATTCATATCGCTATATTCATCTTTTATTAACAACGATAAGTAAACAAGGCAAATTACCAACAGCTTTAGAAATTCTCTCTCAGAGACATGCAGAAGAATCACACCAACTAGTCAACCTTGTTGTTGAAGAAGCCCGTCTGAAACATCCAAAAGTGTTGAGCGCGTTAAGCACAAAATTAGAGCATGGCATAGATAATTTTGGATTCTCTGCAGGGGACTTTGGCACAGTAGTATTACAAGATTTGTTTTGGAATATTTTTACCAAATTTATTTTAGTCTTGCAAGGTCATCGTGTTGTGTATGAAATCTCACGTTTAATTCAAGAACAACCAGACCAGGCCAAGAGTGATGCTACTTATAATTTTCGTCAGATATGGGATAGTTTGGAGGCAGAGACGCGTTTGTTAATTCAAAGTTATATTACTGACGAATTCGTCGTCAGACTTGAGAACTCTAC
>JAJMCJ010000274.1:0-11586 GCA_030572875.1 Wickerhamomyces kurtzmanii | reverse complement strand
AGAAAATTTTCATAAACTATTTAGTAAAAACTAAAATATCAAACATTTTGTATATACATCGTTTCAGTTTCTCAATATCATTCGTTCCCATGATGTCGTCATGAATTTATTCATAGATGATCCGAGCAGATGATCTATGCAGATGGAAGTGGTGAGAGAAGACTATATCAGTGTTAGTTTGAATCTCTTTTCGTTCCTGTGACAAATACGTACCCGATCAAGTTTGGACGGTTTGATGTGTGTGACCATCCCAAGTATAAGACAAACGGAATCCAGCCATAGTGAGCAACTGTTCTGGCAGTATCTAGAACTTTAACAATGCGTTCCTTTAAGTTGTTAGTGTACTGGAAAATATCAGAACAACAATTAAGTAAAAATAAATTTCATAGAAGCAACTATTTCATTCCATTAAAGAAATTGTTTTTGCAGTGCTTTTTGTTATTATTTCAAGACAGTCACATACTTTTGATTCTTCTGATAAGTTGTAAGCCATGATTTCGATATCTTTATTACTTTTTAAAAATCTGTAATTGTTGTGTTGATTAATCGTTGCATCTTGCAATCTTCAATCTTTATTATAAATTGTCGAAAGAAAAAACTATTTCTGTTACCCGATTATTGGTAAGTACACGTCTACAATTAAGTCCGTTCTTTAGTCCAGTTAGCTCGTCAGCTGGTCGATCTTTAATGAGTCTTACACTTTCCGTGCTCGAATACTTCGCAACTGAGTCAATGGCTGTGCTGGCTGGTAGTTTGGACTGAACTGAAAGATTATTACAATTGAAAATATCGAAAAATTGGAAATTGCTACAGTTAAGAACGATGTAAATATCTAGTATAATTAATTAAAGCAAAAGCAAAAAACAAAACACAAAGTTTTTATTCTATAAACTTGTTTGAAATATGTGCTTTTATCTTTTAAAGCATTAATTTTTATTCTGATCCGTTGTTTTCTAAAGTAATAGCTCTAATGGATTTTCGATAACTATTTTTAACTCCTTAATCCAATCACCGGCTTTTGCACCATCAATTGTACGATGATCAAAGGTACCTGTAATATTGATCTTATCTTCAAAGACGAATCCATACTCTGCAGATTTGTCTTCAACTGGGACCCTTTGAACAGTACTGATAGCAACAATAGTTGACTGAGGTGGATTAATGATTGAGGTGAACATAGTAACCGCATGGTTCATACCGAGATTTGAAATACAAATGGTACCACCTTGGAACTCCTCAGGCTTTAATTTATTAAGTTTAGCACGTTTACCTAAATCCTTAACTTCGTTTGAGATTTCAATTAAACCTTTAGCGTGAGCGTTTTTAACAATTGGAGTGATTAAACCGGTTGGGGTAGCAACTGCAACTGAGACGTCAACGTTGTTGTATTGTCTGATAATTCCTTGATCTTCTAACCAAGCGGAGTTAGCTTCTGGAACACGTCTTGAGGCGACTGCAATAGCCTTGATTAATAAATCGTTGACGGATAACTTATATTTATCTTTGGCTGAATCATTCAATGATTTTCTCAATTTCAAAAGTTTGCTAACGGAAATTGACGATGAAACAATATAAGATGGTGAGTTTTGAGTGGATTCTAACAAACGTTTACCGATAAGTCTACGCATGGTTGAAATTGGAATATCAATAAAGTCTGATGGGGTGCCAGCCGATGGTGCTGAAGCTGGTGCTGAAGCAGCTTTAGGAACAAAACTTTCAACGTCAGATTTAGTAATTCTGCCGTTAGGACCGGTACCTTTAACTTCTTTTAATGAAATACCTTTTTCTAAAGCAATAGTTTTAGCTAAAGGAGAAGCGAAGATACGGTCTGTTGGTGGAGATTGTGACTTTGGGGCAAGTGCTTCAGCTGGTGCTGAAGTAGCTGGTGCGTGTGCTGTTTCAGCAGCGGCAGCTGGTTTAGATGGAGCAGCTCCATCAGCTGTGAAGTCCTTGAAGGCAGCAACATCCGATTCTTGTTCAACATAGACAGCAATTGGTTTTCCAACTGGAATGTCTTTTGTTCCAGACTCGACTAGAATTTTAGCAAGGTAACCATCTTCTTGAAATTCAAAGTCCATTTGAGCTTTGTCAGTTTCAATTTCGGCAATTGCTTCTCCTGGCGATAATTTATCACCAACTTTTTTGTTCCAAACTGCAAGATTACCTTGTGTCATTGTTGGAGACAAAGCAGGCATGTTGATAACAGTATGTGATGGGTAGGCTGTTTTGTTCATTAGCATAATTTCTCCCGGGTTTCAGCTCGTTTTGAGCATGATGAAAACAAGTAAAACTAAATACATACAAGCATAAGTACGAGCAATATTGAATGAGTTCAATCTAGTACATCTGTAACTGTTAGCATACTATACATTTAATCCAAAGGGCTTTCTATCGCAATGTATTTCGAACTGCGTCACTGGTAGAAAACAAAACTGGTTTTGCTCTGAAAAGTACTGTGATAAATAAACCACAACTAACAACAAGTTCAAAAAGCATGCAACGTTGAAAAAACAATATGAACTTACTTTGGTAGTGAACTGAAAAGAGGGCGAGCACATCTAAGAGTTGTAATTGCAGACATGATCAATGGTAAATTATTCTGGTTGAAATTTAGTAGAAGCACGCTTTGACCGATACTAATAAAAAGAGAAAAGGTTATTCATTTATATATAAAAACGGAATCTGGTGGTGGTTCTGGCATTAAAATAAAATCATCGCATTACCCTGTTCCGAATCCGAACTCAAGGACTCCTCGTTCTTAACTACGGTCGGTGGGTTAATGCTGGCTTTAGGAATACTATGGTAAGGATGTGGTGGGGGTTAATTGTCTGGTTTACTTCATTATAAGCAAGTACAAATAAAACAAAAATTCATTGATCTATTTCAATAGCTGAGACGTTTATCAGAACAGAGATAGAACTACTTTCTCCGGTTAATCGTATCAACTTTTGTTTTAAAATAAACTAGTGTTAGATCCATACCACAGCGTAGAAACAGGAAACCCTTCCAAGCTATTGGTATCTTTCTTAACACCATTGAAACTTTCTGTGATATCTCCAAAATCTTCTTTTATATTATCTTCTTCCCTGTTCGCGTGTCAGTAACTAACAAGTAAGAAAACTTAATTATGTGTGTACTTACCAATCAATCTTAACTCCTCCGTTTTTTTCTAATGCTGTTGATGCTGTTGACCAGGAGTTTCTCACCAAAAAATTGTTCCACCCAAATAATGAGTCCATGTTCTTGGCTAGCCATATCTTGGTTCGAGGATCGGATGGATATCCAGATCCCCACTGTTCATTGGTGTCATCTAATATGTGATTTTTACTCATATTCAATGATATATCTCTTGTAACTTTTGCACAAACAGAGGCTGTACTAACAATCGGATAAATCGAATCTGCTTTTTTAGCCACCGTTATTGCTATATTTGGAAACAGTTTTTCTAGCTTTTGCTGATAGGTTGATGCCGTGCCGACAGTATCAACATAAATCTCTTTAACATTTACACCCTGATTCAAAACATCTCTTATCAAGTTTATCGTTGCATCGTGTGCTTGTTCATTCAAATTGTAGTTCCCAATAGAAGAAGGTCTCAACATTCCTGATGATATGTCGTTGGCAGTCATCGTTCTTGTGGCCCAACCTATGTTATCATAAAGATCGCTGTGATCCAGGCAAATTTCTTGCAGTAATTTAGTTCTCCGTAGTTCAGTTAATTGTTTTGAATCCATAAAGCCGTATTTCTTCTTCAAGTCAATTTCAAATTTTTTCAGGCAATAGCTAATACCGTAAACCATAGGTCCTAACACAGGCCCTCTGCCTGCTTCGTCAACTCCTAATACACATGATTCATCTGGATTTTTTTGAACTTGAATTGGAATTTTTGATATATATGTAGTTGATCTGTTTGTAAACTCAGTTGATACCGACGGTGGAACAAATTCCGTCTTTATAATAACCTCTTTTATTTCAGATTCCGATATAATCTTATCATCTATATTGTACAATTCCTCTGGAACTGCGCTCATTTTTGTTACTTCAATTGTCACAAATAGAGTAAAAACGCGTAAAATTTATTATTTTTTCTTGATCCTCAACCGTTATGCTCGGTGTACAGGTTTGAGCTCTAGATATTTGGTCTTCTTCGAGACTTTAGTATGACTTTTTTTTATGTCATATGACTGTATACTCTATTAATCTTTCTACGGTACTATAGTGAAAAACAGCTCAAGTGCGGTTTGAGCTTTTTCATAGTAAGCTTTCTAGAGGTGCTTTTCAAAAGCTCAAAAAGCGTGGGTACGGTTCAGTTCATGGTCGATTTGACGTGTTCAGGTATCCAAGCTTAAATATGAATTTATATATACGTAATGTAATTTCCAGTCAAGTCTGTTTATCAAATTTAACATCAAATCTTTGAAAGTATTAAAGCACGCACGAGCAAACTTCGATTATGGAATTTCCTACGCTCACATGTTCATAATTCGTGAATGTATACTACTTATAGACATTATATAATATATTTAGTACTACTGTTTCATAACATCATTCATCTCTCCGAAAGTTAATACTTCCTCAATTCTATCGACATTACACAACAACATGCAAACTCTGTCGATGCCTATACCCCAGCCTCCGGTTGGTGGCATTGCCCATTCCATTGCCTCAATGTATCTATGATCTGGTACCATAGTGTCCTCGTCGTTAAAATCATCTTTCTCCATTTGCTGTAATTTGAATTTCTGATGCTGTTCAAAAGGACTGTTTTCTTCTTCATACGCGTTAACATATTCACAACCCTTTATAAACAGCTCAAATCTTTTTGAAATATCATAAGTCCTTTCATCATATGTTATACTTGTAGATTTTGCCAATGGAGACAACAAAGAGGGTTGATGATAAATAAATGTTGGCTCATTACATAGGGGCTCTATAAATTCTGAGCATAGCTTATCTAACAGCTTAGATGGTGATTTTATTTGCGGCGGTGAGAGGTTGATTCTTGAAAAATATGCTAACAGAGACTCAGTGGATAGCTCGACAGGGAACTTTTCGCCAGTCAGTCTTTCAATAGTCGGTATGAATTCGAGCTTCTTGAAATGTGATGGAAAACTTACATCGCTTTCATTTAGATGTTCAAATTCTTGAAATAATGATTCAGTTAATGTCATTAGTTCTTCCAGTGTGGTAAATGTCTGATAGAATTCACATGTTGTAAATTCTGTATTGTGGGTCGAATCGATACCCTCATTTCTGAAAACTGTGCCAATCTCGAAAACTTTATCAAACCCTCCAATTACCAGTTTTTTTAACCACAACTCTGGTGCAACTCTTAATTGCAGATCAACTGGTTTATTCGATGTTATATCCTGAATATGTTTACTATGTGTCAAGAAGGGAGTTGCACTTGCACCTTTACTTGAGTTTGCAATCATTGGTGTCTGTACTTCGACAAACTTTCTAATATTTAAAAAATTTCTAATTGTGTTAATGATTATAGATCGCTTAACGATGTTCTGTTTGCTTTTTTCATTCACTAAATAATCCACAACTTTGTTCTGATTTCTCTTAACAGAGTCTCTCAGTTGAGGAGGTAACGGGTGTAATGTGGGAGATGCAAGCTTTAGAGGTTCTGATAATTTTAACGACAATTCTCCCGAGTTAGAAATTCCAGGATACCCAGTACTCGTTATATAATCACCTTTTTTGAAAATAGAATGTTTATCGGAAAATTCTTCCCTTGGTAGTTTCATTATTGAAGCATTTGAAATCAGCTGGATCTTCGTTGAATCCTGAATAACATCAAAAAAAAACATGCCTTTTCCAGATCTTCTGATACTTGATATCTTGCCTTCAATTGAATGGATTTCGTCAATTCTCTTTGAATCTGGAAACTCAAAATTGTTGAACTTTGTTTTAAATTCTGGAACTCGTAAAATTCTGGAGCTTGATGATCTCAGATCCTTCAATGTTGGGTACGAGTTTTTCAAGTCCATTTGTATCTTTAATTTTCTGTTAGAAAATTCTGTATCCTCATTTTCAAATAGTAGTGACGATGAATAGTGTCTCGAATTTCGTTTAACCCAATTTTTTTGAATTGAAAACACTTTCATTTCTGGCTACATTCAACTTCGTATCAGTGAAAAAATTATCTATTGTTTCTGTTAATAAAACTATTCCGCAACGCTATTTAAACCAAAGACTAATAAGTGTTCAAATTTGCAAACTGAAGTTCAAACAGGAACGTATTGAGACAAAAGTTTTCAGAGTAAGTTGTTAATATTGTTTTCCGTGGACGGTACTTAAACAATCCTCAAATCGATAACGCAGTAATTTAGATTCATCATTATTAAATATTTCAATATTTTCCTGTTTTGTAAACTCAGTAAAACAGCAGTGTAAGAACCTTATTAGTCTCGAACTAAATCCAACTCACTTTTAACCTCAGACTTAAGATTTGTTAGTATGCGCTATAAAACTCGGTAGTACCAAAATAAACAAAGTATCAAAGGGTAAATTTCAGAGAGACGATCAGTCAAAGATTTCGATTCATTGGTGATAGTTATGAGATTAAATAAAAAAAACTATCATCAATCAGATGTTAAAAACTCATCAGAAATTAACTGAGTTGTTTAAAATCTAGTATTACATAAACGATACTAACATTTTCAGTAAAAACAAGAAATACCTTCTTTTATTCCAACAAATTATAAATTATAATAACAAAAGAGAAAGAAGTGAAAATTTTAGAACTTCAACCGAAAAATGCAAAAAAATCGATCGAGATCATCGCTTCAAACCAAGTTTTAACAACCATGTTTTTCCTGAACGCGAAGATCTCTTGAAATATATCAAACCTAAACAGGTATTATTTTTTTGAAATTAGACGAAAGTTGAACTCATCAGGATCTTAAGAAAAGATCAAGGAGGTTTTCGAGCTTGTGATATATAATGGTGAGTGGAGTTTTGGAGGATTTCAGAGAGAATTGGTAATGAGCGAGATCGCTTATTGAGATACTGATCTTCCCAATGTCGACCTTAACTAACAACAACATCCAGGATTTTGAAAGTGTTGAAGATGTGGACGGAGTTCGTTTTTCGTGGAATGTTTTTCCAAACACAAAAATCGATGCCTCGAGGCTTTCAGTTCCAATTGGGTCACTGTATACACCTCTCAAATTTCGAGATGATTTACCTTATATCCAAGGTGACCCTCTTACCTGTAAACAACCGTGCGGTGCTATTTTGAATCCATATTGGTATGTATGCTCTGCTTTACGGACCATGAACCTTTCCTCACTAACCAAAATCCAGCCATATAGATTTCAACATAAGAACCTGGTTGTGTCCGTTTTGTCTAAACCATAATCCCTTACCTCCCCAGTTTCAACAACAATTACCTCCTCAAGCTGACCCAGGTGCAACAACCTGTGAATACGTACTGTCTAGAAACGCTCCAAATCCTCCAATTTTTTTGTTTCTTGTTGACACTTGTATCTCCCCTGAAGATTTGCAAGCTTTAACTGAATCTCTGTTGGTTAGTTTAAATCTGCTGCCACCAGATGCATTAGTTGGTTTTATATCGTATGGTAGAGTTGTTAACATCCATGATCTGGGATCATTGGACATTTTGAAGTCATACACTTTCAACGGTTTGAAAGAATACACGGCCAAGGAGCTGCAAGAAACCTTGGGTCTACTGCCTGGTGATCTAAGATCGAATGGTAATTTCAGAGCATCGTCTCGCTTTTTACAACAAGCATCTTTATCTGAATTCCAATTAACTATGATTTTGGAGAATTTGCAGAGAGATTCGTGGATTTACAAGAGCAATGAACGCCAATTGAGATCATCAGGTGCTGCCTTAAATTTGGCTTCAAAATTATTAGAAATTTGCTACCCAAAGAATGGCTCCCATATATTGTTTTTTTTAGGTGGACCTTGTACAAATGGTCCTGGTGAGATTGTCAGCAATGAATTGAAAGAACCACTAAGATCACATCACGATATTGCAAATAATACTGCAAAGCACTTTAAAAAGGCAAAAGCGTATTACGCAAAATTAGCAAAATCATGTTCCGAAAACGGGTATTGTATAGATTTGTTCGTTGGGGCATATGATCAAGTTGGTTTATATGAAATGGAGTCTTTACCTGATACAACAGGTGGTGTTGTTGTGCTGAGTGACTCTTTCACAACTTCAATATTCAAACAATCTTTTCAAAGATTTTTCAATAGAGATCAAAATGGTTATCTGGAAATGGGATTAAATGGTTCGCTTGAAGTTAAAGCCTCGAAAGAAATTAAAATTTACGGTCTGATTGGGCATGCAATCTCGATTAACAAGAAAGATCACTATGTCAGCGAAAATAGTATAGGTATTGGGGGTACAAGTGCATGGAAATTATGTAATATCATGCCCAATTCAACATATGGTGTTTATTTTGACATCTTCAATCAGCCTGTTGGAGGAGCATATCAGATAAATGGAGCGTCTGTTGGCGTGATACAATATATTTTATTTTATCAGCATCCAAGTGGAACAACAAGACTGAAAGTCACTACCGTTTCGAAAAGTCTAACCGTTGGTTCAGACCCAAATATTGCTTTGTCTTTTGATCAAGAGGCTGCAGCTGTTTTGACAGCAAGAATTGCTATCGACAGAACCGCAAAAGATGGTTTAGATATCATAAGATGGGTTGATAAAACACTAATTGGTTTACTGGAGAAATTTGCAGAGTACAGAAAAAATGATCCAAGCTCGTTGAGAATAAGTACCAATTTTTCCCTATTTCCGCAATTTATGTATCATCTGAGAAGATCACAGTTTTTGCAGCTCTTTAATAATTCACCAGATGAAACTACATTTTATAGACATATTTTTAACTTTGAAGATACAACGAATTCTTTGATAATGATTCAACCAACACTAATTGCATATGAACAAGAGAGTGAAGAGAGCGAACCTGTGTTGCTGGATTCTTTGTCAATCAAACCAACAAGAATTCTACTATTGGATACGTTTTTTCATATTTTGATCTATCATGGTAGCATGGTTGCACAGTGGAGAAATGCAGGTTATCAAGACCTTGAGGAGTACGCAGCGTTCAAGGAGTTTCTTGAGGAGCCAAGAAAAGATGCGGCTGAATTATTGGTTGATAGGTTCCCTTTACCAAGATTTATTGACACTGAAGAAGGTGGATCACAAGCGAGATTTTTGTACTCGAAATTAAATCCAACTAATACTTATAATTCATTTGATTCAATGAATGGTGGGGCCATTATCTTAACAGATGATGTAAGCCTTCAATCATTTATGGAACACGTTCAAAAAATCGTTGTTAATGGAAGTGGCTGAAAATAATAATATCATTATTTATTTAGAAGGAATTTACAGATAAATCTCAAACTATGAAATGCCTTGATGCAGGCTAATTATTCTCTCTGTAAAATCTAATTCTACGTTTTATGCGGCAAGTTCTAAATGACAGACTACGCTTGTATTACTTTTCGACTGTAGTTCTATGAATTGAGTAGGGATTTTGTCTTTCCTGCGCTTGTTTTAACGTTTCATTGATATAAAATCTTAGTGTCTGCATATAGCTCTACCGAATTTTTACAGTATCACAGCTTCTGCAATAGTCCTGAACACATGAATATAAATAAATGTTTTAGGATCAAGAAACCAATTATGTATAGATAAATGTGCAATTGTGCTCGTATTCAATATATATAAAGTATATTTGGCCCTTTGGGTTGTTATCGTATTGTTTGAATATACTGCAAACACATGTTTCGTGTCACTTCAGAGTTACGGATGTTGATGACGCAAACGTCTCAGCCAGCGTCACCAGTTGCTTTTCAAATTTTTAAGAAGCTCCTCTGCCTCATTTGAATAAACGTGGAATCGCAGCAGCACACTACGACATGTATCACCAGAGTCTTAATATTTGTCTACTCTCCACAGAGCGTCACGTTGTGACGCTCTGTGGATAAGTGAAACTCGACAAAATTTTCAAAAATACAAAATTGATAGGCACAGTAATCAATCACCACTGAAAGCCGGAAAACGCTGCAAAATGGTTCTGATCAGTTATTGAACATCTTCAAAGCATTTTCTGTGATCCTGAGATTAGCACACCAACGTACGTATCAGAGGGTCGCATTCTTGCTTTTTCTGATAGAAAGAGCGAGACTAATGCGAGGTTTACTTAGCTTAAAGCTCGCATCAAGCGATATGCCATCATTTCGAAATTAAACAAAAAAAGATAGCCACTGCCCTTAGCGCTCGATAAACATCACAAACGAAAAAATTAACTCAAACACCAAACACTACGTCTAAAACCATCACCAACATTAGCACAGTCCCAAATCATGTAATGTTGTGGCAAAACTTGGTTCGTGAGAGCTACATCCTCACTAGATAAATGTTAGGCATTTGCGGTTGATACATCGGTTGATACATTGGTCGATCCCATTTCTCCGCTTAGAATAAAGCAATTTCGGTAACCATGGGAAACACTGGAAAAAAAGAAAAAAGAAAAAAACCCCTTTGGGTAGGGGGGGATAACAGAGCGTACACGGGCTCACAACCTTTCTATTTTCAGGGTTTTTTTGAGTATGATAGCGCATATATATATTGTATGATAAGCTTTTGTTCAGGTCAATGTAGTTTACTCGAAACACAAACTCGAGCACGCTGTGTGTGCCAGTAAGCAGCTCCACTGAAAGCCAGAGGCCCTGGTCTCTGGCTATTGCGATGAATACCCTGGGAAAGAAGTCTCGCCAAATCCAGGGTGAATGTGGAAAGCAGAAATAACCGGCAAATGGGTATCTACAGGAACGTACATTACCCAAAAAGAAACACATAAAAGTTTAATATGCGCCAAATTACATAATCCAGACTCAAGAACTTCGACCTAGCTTATATGTCGGAATTTTCCTTTTTAGCCTCTTAAGATTCTTTCTTTAATTATTTAACTAGATATATCCTTTTCCATCAGACAGTATCTTTGCATTTTATACCAATACATATATTATAGTTACCAGTCCATTTATATTTCCATTGTCACAGTTTGAGCTTTCAAAAAATCACTAGTACAAAAATTAACACTCGGGTACTAAAAGAAGGACAAAGAAGGAAGTAATTCGTTTTATTCGATAACAATACAACCAAGTTACAATTGTCACACCATCGTATAACTTCATTGGTTGAATTTCACAAGTACTGCTGCTATACACACTGCTTTAGTCATGTTCAAGTTCACTACAAAGGACAAAAAAACAAGTAGCGAGCCTCCAGACTCAAGTCACACTGAGAACGACAACATTAGCCCAAGTACATCAAATTTAATTTCACTAGAATCTCATCCAAGCACCAGTAAAACTGAAAAGGACCATGGTTCCTCAGCAGAATCCTTCTATTCTACAGTCGACAATATGGAAAATGAAGAAGCTGTGTTCAGCCCATTAAACTCTCCTTCCGAATCGTCCCTTATCTTTGAAAGGTCCGTGGAGGACCCACTACAAGTTTATCAAGTAACACAGTGTCCCCGTTGTGGCAAGAACCAAAACTCAAAAGTCAAG
>JAJMCJ010000273.1:0-11588 GCA_030572875.1 Wickerhamomyces kurtzmanii | reverse complement strand
TGAAGATTTTATAATTGATTCATATCAGCAGGAAGTTTGGTTTGTTGACTGTTCTGGATCCATCAGTTCGCAGCATCTTGACAAATTCACTCGTTTCACCAACAAATGGATAGCTTCTTTGTTTAACTCTTTTGACGAAATGATATTGCTAGATACCGATACGGTTCCATTTGTAGCTTTAGACTCAATGTTTGATTTAGAAAGATATAGAAAGAAAGGAGCGCTCTTTTTCAGAGACAGAGAAACTTCAGAAACTTTGAAATTGTCTGACCTGTCCTTTTATAAATCATTGGTACCTCCGTCTATTATAGAGTCTCGTTTATTTGGAACACCTACTGCGAACACTCAGGATCTCTCGAGTTTAAAGTTAAATAACTTTTTCCAGCATGGTTCAAAGCACTTAATGGAAAGTGGCATGGTGATAATGAAACGGTCGAATCATTTACTGGGTTTATTAATTTCCTGCAGTGTGCAAATGTGGGACGTATCGAGTAGTACATTGTATGGAGATAAAGAGTTGTTTTGGCTCGGCCAATCGATAGCCTCATGTTCGTTTCATGGAGCAACATATGAGTTCAACAAGAACCCTGCAGCAGCAGTTGGTGAAGTGAATGAGGAAATCCGGTCCATCTGCTCAACGCAAATAGCACATTTTGACGATAACGGCAAGCTGCTGTGGCTGAATGGTGGTTTGAAAAAGTGTAAAAAGCCTTCTTGGGATTATGATTATAGGAGACTTAAATCTCTAAGGAAGAAGTTCAAGTCTGCCGACTTGTTGAAGGAAGAGTACCTATCGCCAATCAGGCTTGACGGAGCACTTATTCCAACATTCTCGGCTCAAAAGAGTACTCATTTTTGGAGAGGCACAGATACGTTGGTTTCAGGTTGGTTTAAAGATCCAAATGCTGGATGTGTTGGATACGTGTGGTGTGGGTGTTTACTAGATAGTACCGGACATCCTGAAACAGCAACTACTATAGGATCTTTAGTACGATTCAACCAATCCGAGCTTGGCTTAATCAACGTTCTTATAAAGATTTGGAATTCACAGACGTAATGGGGGCTAAATTGAAACTTTTTTTTGATTTCTTATCTGCGAGTTGCTTATCGCCGTGTTTTGTTGTTGATTTACCGAGCTCTTTATGTTTCAAGTTAAGCTCTAAGCGAAACACTCGTGCGATCTGTCCTGTCTTGCCACTAAGTCATTCGCCCAAAGGATATTTATCGTTGTTCGAGAGAGATACTTTTCAGTATACCAGCCGTCCTTTGTTACAGCATACTCATGAGATATTGCCTACTGTCTTGTACCCAGGTAATGGTATTCCGCATCCCTATTCACACTCACCGTAGTTAGCTTTCTCTGCGTAGACACCACACCTTCCCAGGCCTGCTCTCGAGCTCTAGTAGTGTCTGAATATGGCTTAATTGGTTCGTGTGGCACGAACGCAATGGTGAATTAAAAGACGCGGTGCTCTCAATACGCTCTGTGTATGTCAATTTGTGAGAGCTCCTCGGTTCCGACTCGAATGTAAGACCAGGGAACTGTTCACAGAGATCAGCCACTGGTGGACGAACTATTCAAGGAAACTCGAAGAAATACCCTAGTTGCAAGTAAGCACAGACAAACTAGACCAGCTCAGTGAGTGAAAGCATGGGTGGTCCTTGTATTGAAGAAAAAATGACATCTCTCACAGCTTCAACACATTCAAAACAAACCCCATAAATGATCCCTCCATATTCGGTCCCTTCATTCAAACGGTTGATCCCGAATCTGATTGGTGCCCTCAGTGGTTCATAACCATAATTGATGACCTTCTTTTTGTCAATTCCAATTCCCTCCAAAACAGAGATGTACAGTAGTGGGTGGGAGACGGGTGTAATGAAATACCTCATAGTTAATACCCGCATAAACAAAATATACTACCGGATCATTTGGTTATAATTACTGAAAATTAAAAACTCACAGGTATATAAATTTTAGACATTCCTTTTCTTGTTTAGTTTTTCGTTTTCGTCTGGTGTAGTGTCAAGTTGTTCTTATAAATCAGTTATAACTCAAACAAGCTAAAAACTACTATTGAAAATGTCAATTAACAGAATCGCAAGTTCAGTTAGATCAAATAATGCTTTAAAACGTTGTGTTTTAAACAATTTAAGATGCTACTCTACTGGTGAAAAAGTAGGTATTGCTGTGATGAGCGATTTGCCGGTACAGAATTTTGCGGTCTCAAGGTTGTTCTCTAGGTGTCGCATCGGCTGGTGTGTTTTCCAGAGCTACGTGTCGTCTTTAGGTTGTGGTTCAGCTTCCAGGTGAAGTTCACCTCTCAGAGAGCCTACCGAGACGATTCGAGAGCAACCATGAAATGGCGATTCTGTAGCGTTGCATGCGTTTGGTAAATTTAGAGGCATTCATACTAACACTGCAAACTCAGACTCTTAAAGAAACTTTTGAAGCCCAAATTCCAGAAAAAGTTGAACAAATTAAACAATTAAAAAAAGATCACGGTAAAACTGTACGTATAATTTGTCTCTTTCCCTAGCTATTCAACGCTCTTTTTTTTGCTTAAGTGGGACCAGTTTTTTCACTACTATATTCCTTGATGAACATGGCCAGGATATTCTTTTCTACCCTAGTTCCTCAAAGTTCAATCTGTATTGATAAAATTGATTCCATAGTGGAACGATGCTAGTCATTTGAACCTGAAATCTTGTTTACTAACATTGAAAAGGTTATTGGTGAAGTTTTATTAGAACAAGCTTATGGTGGTATGCGTGGTATTAAAGGTTTAGTCTGGGAAGGTTCCGTTTTAGATCCTATTGAAGGTATTAGATTCAGAGGCCGTACTATTCCAGAAATTCAGAAAGAATTACCAAAAGCTCCAGGTGGTAACGAACCATTACCAGAAGCTTTATTTTGGTTATTGTTAACTGGTGAAGTTCCAACTGCTTCACAAACCAAGGCTTTTTCTGCTGAATTAGCTGCAAGATCATCTTTACCAAAACACGTTGAAGAACTTATTGACCATTCTCCAGCTACTTTACATCCAATGGCTCAATTTTCAATTGCTGTTACTGCTTTAGAATCAGAATCGCAATTCGCCAAAGCTTATGCCAAAGGTGTCAACAAAAAAGAATACTGGAAATACACTTATGAGGATTCTATTGAATTGATAGCTAAATTGCCAGTCATTGCCTCAAGAATCTATAAAAACGTTTTCAAAGATGGAAAATATGGTAAAATTGATAAAGACTTAGATTATGGTGCAAACTTAGCTGGTTTATTAGGTTTTGGCGCAAACCAAGAATTTGTTGAATTAATGAGATTATATTTAACTATTCATTCTGATCACGAAGGTGGTAATGTTTCAGCTCACACCACTCATTTAGTTGGTTCTGCTTTATCATCACCATTTTTATCAGTTGCTGCTGGTTTAAACGGTTTAGCAGGTCCATTACATGGTCGTGCTAACCAAGAAGTTTTAGAATGGTTATTCAAAATGCAAAAAGAACTGAAAGGTGACACCAGCAAAGAAAACATTGAAAAATACTTATGGGAAACCTTAAACGCTGGTAGAGTTGTTCCAGGTTATGGTCATGCTGTTTTAAGAAAGACAGATCCACGTTACACTGCTCAACGTGAATTTGCTTTAAAACATATGCCAGATTATGATTTATTCAAATTAGTTTCAAACATCTATGAAGTTGCACCAAAAGTTTTAACTAAACATGGTAAAACTAAGAACCCATGGCCAAATGTTGATTCTCACTCTGGTGTTTTATTACAATACTACGGTTTGACTCAAGAATCATTTTACACTGTCTTATTCGGTGTCGCAAGAGCCATTGGTGTTTTACCACAATTGATCATCGACCGTGCTGTTGGTGCCCCAATTGAACGTCCAAAATCTTTTTCAACTGAAAAATACATTGAATTAGTTAAAAGTATTGAAAAAAAATAGGTTTCCTAAGACTTATTTAAAAGCAAAATTATTATTATTTATTTTGTAATTTTTATTTTTACATGTTGTTAATCAGTCACTGTCTTAGTAATGTTGGGAATTATTTAGATTTTTATATATATATATATTTAGTATAACGTTATTGAAGTTTAGATAATGTTTTATGATGCTTGTCTTTATTTATTATTTTGAATCCTTGAATCAATATTTATTTTTATTTTTAAGTCTCATTCTGTATTTTCACTACAATTAATCATACAGAATCGTTCGCCCATCAAAGTTTATGGGTATGTTGGCCAACGTTTTAGTAAATTACTGTAAATAGGAAAATGGAAATATCGCTTGTAAGAAGAATATATAAGATACATGAAGAATAAATGAACACTGTGTTACACACTGTAAATTGGTAAACCTTAATATGCTCTGTCATTATTAATATGTTGTTATTGTACAAAGGTATGCTTTAACAGTTAATCTAACTAGCTGAACAGAGTTTGTAAATAATAATAGAGTAACTGTCAGTTTTCACGGGTAGGGAGATGGAATCGATAAGTTGATCGTTCAGATAAACATATAGAGTTTTCAGTTTTTCTTTTGAATCCTAGCATCTACTGCACGATCATTCGTATCCCATAAGCCATCTCAATTCGGCTAAAATATTCCTAAATACGAGGGTTTTTTAGCTGGTTAGTATCATCGTCGAAAGTCCCAATAGGTAATTTCCTGTTGTGTGTGTTTGTTTGTGCATTTTTTTACACCCGTTTTCAAATAGGGTGTTTACTGATCTATTGAATTTGTATATATAACTTTTACTATTTTCTTCTAGATATTCCAATAATTTTTTTTTTCTATTACCAATAAACGAACTTCTATCTCCTAGTAAATTTTGAGTTTTCTATCATTCACTAAGCCGACAACAATGAAACTCTCAATTACTAACTCAATTCTACTATTAAGTGCTGCATTAAACTCAGTGACTGCTGATCCGCTAGCAGAGGCCTTTCCATGGGCAAATGCCAACCCATTTGCTTATGCTGCTGCTGAAGGTTTTGCTGAAGCTTATGCTGAAGCCGTTGCAATTGCACACCCAGACCCAGAAGCTTATGCTTTAGCGGCCAGTGCAGATGATTGTGCTGCCTTCAGCTGTCATCTCCAATGTGGTTATATGATAATTGATGCCCAAAAATGTTCCCTGAACGACTCGGATACATATTCAGCTCCTTATAACACCAGTTGTCTATGTCCATCTGATTCTACCTTTATTGGCAGATATTCTGCCTGTATGGACTGTGGTTGGACTTTGTGGAAATATTATGGTCCTTATCTGACAGATGCATTAATCGCTTGTTCAACTTTATCAACCGAACCTACTGGTACCTTAAGATGTTCTACCACTTTATCCTCTTCATATACCAGAGCTATCTCCGCCAGAAACGCAACTACTGGTGGTGGTATTCCAACAAATGTTGCAGGTTCAATTGCTACTTCCACCAACTCAAACTCTTCCTCTGTTGTTTCAACATCCGACTCAGATTCAGCCTCTGCTTCCAGTGACGCTTCCTCATCTGCTGCCTCTAGTGACGCTTCCTCCACGGCTGCTACCAACGATGCTTCCTCCACAAGTTCAGCAGCTTCATCAAACTCAAGTTCATCGTCCTCCAGTGCTAATGTTGGTTCAAATAACATTGCAATTGGTGGCACAGTCTTTGGTGCTTTCATTGTTGCTCTATTGATCTAGGTACGCGAGACTTATTAGAGTACTAATACAATTATTTTGTTATAGATCTAAATTAAAAGTTTGAACTGCTATCTTTTTTTTACATACTTCTTTTTATTATAATTAATTAAATAATTGAAGAAGATATTGTAGAGTCTTTACATAACGAATTCAAGTAGTTCATGGATAATAGTATATAAGAGTGCTTTTATAATGAAATATGTATATGATCTTCGGTAAGGGCACCTGATATTATAATCTTCAAAACGCGTTTCGAAGAGATCAAAATAAACAATTAAACCATCTTAACGTCGAACACACACTTTAACTGGAAAATGGATATCGATATTGACACATCTGATTCCTCGCTAATATTGCAACTAGCGTGGAACCAAATAGACAACAGAGGAACCGGATATGTAAGTACAGGGTTCACTATTAAGACATAGGAACAATTGACTAACAACTGAATAGATAAAGGCCATCGATTTTGAACTCTTGTTTGATGCCATTGACTCAATTTTGGAGACGACTTTGCTGAATGAGACTGGGAGACGAATCATCTCCCAGTACTCAAAAGAGAACGGCCATGTCAAAATACACATAAATGATTTCAAGGAAATGTTTGCAAAATTATTAGGGTATGTTTCACTTTGTTTTTGAACTCTTCTTACCACTAACAGCTATTCGCAGATCATCCTTTTCAAGCACTATCAAAAACATCCCCTACGATAAAACAATACTAGATCTTGAAAGAAACCCACTGAAGAGACAACAACAATCACCGTTGATGACATCAACACCATTATCAGCCTCCACTAACATCTCTTTACCGTTGTTCTCCTCTCCTGTTGCCAAATCAAACCATACGGAGTACAAGAAGTTGAAATCGATGAATGATAGGAATGAAATTGAATTGAATGTGCGAGATAAAATTATTGAAGATTACGAGAGACAATTTAGTTCAAATCAAAAAAATGAAGCACTGGTTAAAAATCTAAATTTGAAGATCAAGAAGCTAAACGAAGAAGTGTTGTATAGGGATGACTTAATATTACAAAAAACTGATGAATTGAGTAAAAATAAAAAACTTTTGAAGATGCTGCAAGATGAGTACAACCAGTTGAGGAGAGATTTCGATCGTTTGAAATCTGATAGAGGAGACAACATTCACAATCGCAATAACAGCAACGATAAAATCTCAAAAAATTTCTATAATCAAGAGCTTTTAAATAAGGTCAAACTGCAGCAAGATATGATTAACAACTTGAAGAAAATATTGAGTTCAAACATTGAGCTTGTCAAAAATTCCCCAATAAATATACAGCCAACAAGAAACTCTACAGAACTAAAGGGATCTCAGAAAAAAAAATCATTATTCTCATCTGCTTCATATTACGAATTATTCAAGAGGTATCTTTACGTGGTACTGATACTGATTTTCTTTTTCATAGTTCAGCTGGTCGTACCGAGTTTTTTTGTTGATCATTCGGATTATCATTCATCTCCCAGTTCAAATAATACCCAATTGAAATGGTGGGAGCATTTTACTTTATCTAGCAAATTGGGTTGGTACCTGGTTGACCTTAGAGACTCAAAATTGGAGTATTTTGAAGATTTCAAATATAGTTAAGCAGAGAATAGATAATTGCAAGTAAATTACAAACTAGTAGTGGTTCGAAATTCAATGATGTTTAAAAAAAGGCATTCAGCTTTGAATATCAGCACTTAACTAAATAACTAGATCGATAAAAGCAAATATTTGAAAATTAGAGAATCAATCAGGTCAACTTTTTTAGTTGTGTTCAAATATTCTTCCGGATACACCCGCATATGAGCTGTAATATTGTTTTCACAATATCGTTATTGTTATTATTGTTGTTGTTATTAGTATCGTTATTGTAGCCTTGATTTTGATAGTGATTTTGTCCATAATACGCTTCTTGATGTTGCTGTTGTTGATACTGTGGTTGTTGTTGATATTGTGGTTGATGGGTATTCGCAGGATATGAAGGATTGTAATTTGCGGTACCATTAATATCACTCCACATAGAAGGAATATTTGCGTTAGCTAATTCAACGATCAATACTCCAGAATTCTTAGGATCAATGTAGTGTCTTAGGCGAGCTTCATTACATAATTCTTCAACCCCAGGCTTTAGTTTTGCAATACCATTGGCTGAATGTAAACCTTTTCCCACAATAACCTCCAGTTTCGATTCATGCCTGGAAATTCCTGCAACTATCCTCTTTTTTAAAATATACTCAGCTTCTTTGAGAAAAAGCCCGTGTAAATCGATTTCATTGCTGTCACTATCTTCATTGTTTTCTCGAAATACATATTCTGCAGCCTGATTATTAAATCCATTGGCAATTTGAAGTTGCTTTTTGGCCAGTTCACTAAGTTCATGAGCCTCCTCTTTGTTGTTCGAGCGATAAGCTCTTTGCGATCTCTCAACATACTCTTTTCTGTTTTTGAAAGCTTGATCAGCTAAGTTTCTTAATCTTTTGTACTCTGGATCAGACACATGATTGTAATCTGGTTTACCGTCTTTTGCTCATTAGTAAAAAAATGAACTACCCAGATTTATCGAAGAAAAGAAAACATACGGGATAGGTAAACACCTCTATCTAAAACTGCAACAGCACCACCAGCACCACTCATATCAATCTTTAGATACAAATATCAAATTGATTTCGAGCCCAAATTTCATGTCTCGAAATATCATATCCAAATTCTTGGAACGCGCACGTTCAAGTAGAATTCATCAGTATAAATAGGTCAAGTTATACTTTAGATGATGAAAATCCAGATAAAATATAGAAAACTCATCTGACTCCTAATTGCCATACGATAATACAGAAATAAATCCAAATTTATATGGTAGTAAACTTTGTCTAGATTTTTTTATTTGATCGAGTAGTATGTCTCTACGCATATACCTTTAATGCAGGAAAAATAATTTATTTAATTTAGAACTACGTGTTTTAGAATCATAGGCTAGTCCAGTTTCCATTCGATTTATAAAACAAGTGTGATTGACTGAATAACACATAATCTATTAGCTTTAACGTAAAGTCCATATTTTTAATAAATATAATGTCGCTCTTCTGACAGTTCCAATATAGTACTCAAAATATGGAAACAACAAGAAGTTTTACCTCTACTGTATAAGTGATTATAGTGAGTATTATGTCAAACATTGAAAATTTATATCAAGCTTGACACTATAGACCTAAGCTACTAAATTGAATATTATCAAGTTGTGCTGTGGTTATATACCACCTAATATCCAAACACCACTTGTAAGAGTGGTATGTCACGTGCAATCAATTAGGGCTAAAATTAAAATAGTCACATTCTAAAAAGGGAATTTCTCGAAAACAAAAATCTTGAAAAATTTACGCGCACAACAACGAAAAATTAGAATTTGAAAAACTATATGAAATTATATTCTACTTTTCTTTTGTTTAAGTTATTACAGACTCGATAAATCAAAAATGGCCGGTACTACTCCAAAACAGTAAGTCTTATATTATTATAAGATACAATTACATTCCAAATCATACCACTTCTGGCTTGCCAGACAGTTTATTGAAAGATAATTCTCTATTACTTTTCTCCTTACACTATAATATTTTCATATTACTAGTTGGAAAATAATGATCTAAAAGATTAACAGAATAACTCATGGGTTATTTAGATTTGGAAACTGCGTTTTAATGGCAACCACCTAGCATTTCCATCTCTTATTTCCTCTGTTTTTTTCATTTCAAAACCGTTAGCTTTTCTTGTCGAATGAGTGGTATCATTTCGATAAAAATTTATTTCTTATATTCTTTTGAAACATTTTCTTGTTTTACTAACTTAATTTCAGAGTTATCAAAGCTGATCAAATCTTAGCTCCAGAGACTTACTTGAAAAAGTCAAAAGCTGCTCAGAAAGCTTCTGATAAAGTTGCTGCTGACAAAAAAGCTAGAAAAGTTGTATGTATTTAAAGATAATTCTGGTTCAATTTGGGTTTTGAAATATCCTCCTCCATATTGTGTTGATGGAAAATTTTAGTGATGAAGACCAAACCTTTATCTCGACTAGCTTCGGCAATGTTGTCGTTAATTAACCATCTTTCGGGACTGATCAAATTTTTAATATTTTAAACCCTATATGAACCAACTCCATTTATCAAACAGGATTTTTTCTAACAGAATTTCAGGCTTCAAAAGAAAAACGTAAAGTTATCTTTGACCGTGCTGCTTCTTACCAAGCTGAATACGTTGCTGCTGAACGTGCCGTAATTGATTCTCGTCGTGAAGCTAAAGCTGCTGGTTCATACTATGTTGATGCTCAACCAAAATTAGTTTTTGTTGTCAGAATCAAAGGTATCAACAAGATTCCACCTAAACCAAGAAAGGTTTTACAATTATTAAGATTGTTACAAATCAATGCTGGTGTTTTCGTTAGATTAACCAAAGCTACTGCTGAATTATTAAGATTAGTTGAACCATACGTTGCTTATGGTTACCCATCATTATCAACCGCTAGACAATTACTCTACAAACGTGGTTACGGTAAAGTTAACAAACAAAGAATCCCATTAGTTGATAACTCTATCATTGAAGCCTCATTAGGTAAATATGGTATCTTATCAATGGAAGATTTGTTGCACGAAATTTTCACTGTTGGTCCAAACTTTAAACAAGCTAATAACTTTTTATGGCCATTTAAATTATCCAATCCATCTGGTGGTTGGGGTGTTCCAAGAAAATTCATTCACTTTATTGAAGGTGGTTCTACTGGTAACCGTGAAGAATTTATCAATCAATTAGTTAAAGCTATGAACTAGATTTATTTACAAATAAATTTCTAGTACTAGTTTAACTATTTGTGTTATGTTTTTCATTCAATATCTGTTTATATGTTACATAATTTATATAAATGGGTTTTGTATTTTCATATAATTTTTTTGGGTTTGTATTTTTATAATGTTATGATTTTAGTTTGAAAAATAAATGTAATCCACCTACGTGGAAGTTTTATTTGAAATATCAAGCCCGAAAATTCGTAGCATCAATTTATAGTTCTCTTTAGTGCCTTGTGTTTTATAATCAATATACTCTTTTTGTATGACAAACATAGTGATAAAAGCTACACTTTATTATCCATAAGAAAAATATTAAAATAAACTAAAAACAAATATCAAACCGTCACATCAAAAAAATTATATATAAATGTGCATTCTTACACCTAAACTTTTTCTTTTGCTTCAAAATTAATATCATCACTTGAAGTACCTTCTTGTCCAATAATATTATCAATATTATCATAATCACCGGCTTGTGATTTGATGCTCAAGAGTTCTTCATCGGAAATGTTTTTGACAGGTCCTTTGAAAGTTTTATGAGCGTAAACAAAGTAGTAAACTGTCGATATTATCCAAACACCACCTGTAATAACAACTGTGTAATTCATTGAATCTTTATCTAAATCATCTGGTGATGATGGGAACATTGCCATAATAATCACAAAAACAATCCAAAAGATAGCGATCCAATTTACAATAGGAGACCAAAAGTCACCTAAGTAAAAAGGACCTGGTCTGAATTTGTCCTTAGCGAAAACCATTCTTAGGAAAACTGGTGCACCCCAACTGAAGTAATTACCCGAGATAGTTAAAGAAAATAAAGCGTTTGCAGCTGTTGTTCCAATCAGACATAAACAACCTAATGCTAATGAACAACATGCACCAAAGATAGTGGCATTTATTGGAACACCCATTCTTTTATCAACTTTTTTAATGAAACTTGAAAATGGTAAACCATTATCTCTTGAAAATGCCCAAATTTGTCTTGAAATTGCAATCAAGATAGAAGCACCCATTAACCATTGACATGTAGCAATTAATGCCATAAAG
>JAJMCJ010000272.1:0-11634 GCA_030572875.1 Wickerhamomyces kurtzmanii | reverse complement strand
GAAGCTTTTGTTTTTCAAGCCATTTCTTGGGCTTTTGAATGCTTTACTACTGCTAAAGTTGATCTAGATTTGTTACGATTGTCAAACGGTATCTTGATATCTGTTTGTTCAATTGCCTGGAACGATATCAAAAGTAATAAGATAGAGAACTCTTCAATTCCAAGAAACGTTGCGAGATTACTACCCTTAGTTTCAAAGTTATTTTTAAAACTAACTAACTTTATGAGAACAAATGGATTATTTAAACCTAAGAGAGTTTTTACACAACTATTTCCAGTTCAGTATCCTTTTGTTGAAAATACGGTAGATTCTGTTGTGAATGAAGAAATATCAGTAGAGATATTAATAGAACTAGGAACGATTTTCTCGTTTATAGCAAAGCTTGCTAGAAATGTTGGCGGACCGCAAGGTTATCTGTCGATTATTGATTCATGCTCAACAGATAAAATAGAAAGTACTTCTAACCATTTTATTTCAACTTTCACCAAAGGGGATTTATTGGCAATCATTAAAACAGTTAAGCTGTTAATACAGTCAAGCTTCTATCCTGCTACGAAATGGTTGTCTATGTATTCAATGTTTATTGAAAGTTCCATGAGTTCTTTAGAGTTAATTAAATTTATCTTACTAAAGGATCATATTCCTCCAATTTCAAAAATGGAAGAGTTTGATAGGTCATTATGGGGCAATTTTTTGAAAACATGCTTAAAGTTAGCGACTGTAATGCCGTCATCAATTTGTCATTTGGCTGAAATTCCTAGAAAAGCATGTTGGAAAATTACTGGAGATATAAGAAAAAGATCGGCTACATTATTCAATCAGTTGTGGGATTCATTAGTTTGGGAAACAGACGAAGAAGACTATATGAGGTTTAATATTAAAAAATTTGGAGGTTATCAGGTTGAATTTATTAAAGATGACTATGGTATAATACAAGATCTGATGCTCTTTTGTTTACAGAGACATTCTACATGTCAGTTGGTTGGAGCAAAAGTTTTATGGACCATCGTTCTTTCTGAATGGCTAATCAATGAAGATTTATTAGATATTGAAAGACAGTGCATTTTTGGTTTGTATGAGATTTACCATTCGAAGAGGTATATTCCTGGAGTTTATGAGCAAAAAAACTTCATAACAAGACTTAAAATGACCATCAAACTAGATCCTGAAGATGAAGCATTCAAACCAGTAGCTTTATTTATTCAACATTTAAGTGAATTCCTAGAAATTTTAGATGATTTACAAACTGTTCCAAAGGGCATGGAATTTGAGGATGATCGTACGTTCCACAAACTGAACATATTTGGTTACCTTAAGCATGTCGATAAACCTGAATTATTGAACTCGTTTGTTAATGAAATGGTTGAAAGCAATTTAGCCAAATCAAACTACGTCCAAGCAGGGTTGAGTTTGGAACTACTAGGCTCTACTTATGACTGGATTGTTGATGATCATTTACTCCCGTGTGTGAAGCCCAAATTTCCAGCCCAATCTTCGTTTGAAAGAAAAGAAATGTTGTATAAAATGGTTGCAAACAATTTCATTAAAGGAAATAGTTTAGACAAAGCAGTTTCAATATACAAAGAGCTGGCTGAAGTTTATGATAAGGTTAACTTTGACTTAAAAGGTTTGTCATTTGTTCATGGTAAACTAACCAAGATTTATCTTGATTTAGAAAATATAGAGAGACTGACACCAACTTATTTTAAGGTTTCATTCATTGGTTATGGATTCCCTAAAACAATTAGAGGAAAAACTTTCATTTATGAAGGTTTACCGTTTGAGCATATTACTTCAATTCACGATAGATTGCTAAGGCTTTATCCTGGATCAAAACTAGTTTCTAATGAAGATGATGCTAAAGATTTATTAGAAAATATTCCTGTTGGTAAGTTCTTGCATGTCACAACGGTTTTACCATTTATGGATTTTTCAAACAATTTCGGTAATTTGACAACCGGTATTAGACTGTATCTTCAAAACAAAGATCTGAGGTTTTTTACAATATCGAGAAGATTACCTGGCTCTACATCTGCAGCAGATTTATGGATTGAAGAAACAACCTTTGAAGCGTACGAAGCATTTCCAACGTTGATGAACAGAAGCGAAATCAGAGCAAGCCACACAATCAAATTATCGCCTATTGATAATGCATTGAGAACACTAACATCAAAAACTCAAGAACTCATTGGTTTAGAGACGATGTCGTATAAATTAAATAAAGATATTACTAATTCGAGTTCTATATTCAGCGAGCTATCCAGAAATCTGTCAGGTACAATCGACGCACCGGTTAACGGTGGTATTGGCCAGTATAGAGAATTTATGACTAATGAACATTTCCAAGACCCTGAATTTGAAAGTCAACTATCCTCATTGAGAACCTCATTTGACGAACTGGCTCTGATTGTTAACCGATGTTTGCTAATACATGGCAAGCTGGTTCCAAACACATTGAAAGACTCGCATCTGTCATTGGTCAACCTTTTCAAAAAGAACTTCAAAGAGGAGATTTTGAGGAATAATATTGCAATCAACGAATTAGAATCACCAGTACCAACAGTGTTAAACCCTGTTTCTAACCCAACTCCACCGCTGCCTCACTTATCGAAGATGCCTTCAAACATATCTGTCCATTCAGAGATTTCATCGAGTAAGGCCTCTAACTACACTACTACTTCGGGCAGAAAAAGATCGATCCTAAATTGGAGACAGTCTCGAATCAACATTTAAGTGATTTCTTTTTTTCAAAAAACGGTATATAGAGCTGCTTTTATACATTATTAATTGATAGGTCACTTTTGTCCATTATCTTCACCGGAAATTATTTATTCACCCGATGATTATATGGGTTCTTTATAATAGAATTTAATTTAGAAAAGATTGTATAAAGCCGAATACAGAAAAAATTTTAGGAGAATTCCCGTAAAATTTAACATCCGGTCATAAAAACGGGTTTCGAAAATTCTTTGAGAAAATGGATTTACAATTTTATTAAGATTTCTAAGTAAATAAAAGGATATTCCTATTTTTTAAACAAAACAATCCTAATAAAAATGTTCAAATTAGTCTCCCGTTCTGTGATCCGTGCTGCCACTGCCTCTTCAGGTATTTCTCGCCAATCAGCTCCATTTGCGTCTGCTTTTGCCAACTCTCGTTTTTACTCATCGTCATTAGATAAAAATGATGTAACCTCAAGAATTATTGAAGTTATTAAAGGATTTGATAAGGTATGTACTGTCAGCCCTGATGTTATTTGTATATTTCTTTGTTACTAACGACAACCAGACTTCATCAACTGTTGCAGTATGTTAAACTTCTGAGCACGAGTCAACAGGATTGATAATGTTTTCAAAATACTAACGTCCCGCAGATCACTCCAGAATCAAACTTCGTGACTGACTTGAAACTTGACTCTCTTGATACTGTTGAAGTTTTAGTTGCTATTGAAGAAGAGTTCGATATTGAAATTCCAGACAAAGAAGCGGATGACATCAAAACAGTTGGTCAAGCTATTGATTACATTATTTCAAACCCAGATGGTATGTTTAGATTTAATTGTGGTCCTCTACCGTGAGATATACTAACAAACTCGTAGCTAATTGAATTCTATAATTAAAACATGGAGGAAATGCAATATGAAATAATTTATGTCATTATTTGAAGAATCCAATCATTGTATATATATTCTCTTATTACTATTATTGTCATTACTCTTACTATTATTTCTTTGTCTGTATATGAGCTACTGTTCTTTTTACACGATCTCATGAGAAGTTTAAGAAGTAATTTTATGTTGTATGTTTTGTGTTTTCAATATATCTCCAATTTTCCCGTTTTTTAATATGAAATTATCCAGTTAACTCATTAAACTTATTTATTTTCTTTTCTATATACATTTCAATCAAAAACATCTGTAATATCCCCAGCTTTATACGGTTTAGTTTATTTATTATTCTTTTATAAACTAAGCTGAAATAGGTGAACCGTCACGTGAGGTATTTTCTTTAAGAGCTTTTTTTAACTCTTATTTGTCTTTTGAAGACAAGAAACAGCAATAAGCAATATTTAATTAGAAAAATCGTTCTATAATGACTGATGGTATTGTGGAAGATTTTGATTCAAAACTTGATCT
The DNA here is from genome assembly GCA_030572875.1 of Wickerhamomyces kurtzmanii. Lineage (NCBI taxonomy): Eukaryota > Fungi > Ascomycota > Saccharomycetes > Phaffomycetales > Wickerhamomycetaceae > Wickerhamomyces > Wickerhamomyces kurtzmanii. Next base: position 7,499 of record JAJMCJ010000272.1, on the reverse strand, counting down.
TGGCCCTAATGAGGAATTAATTGAAGAGCCACCTCTTAGTAATACGGAGGATGAACAGGAGACTGATGAAGAATTGAATCAACAACAACCACAAACAACGTATCAAGGACAAATCATACCAGATAGCAATATTGATATTATCGATGCAGATTCTGACTTGGCTGAAGAATATCCAGATGAAACGGAGTATATCGATCTGATTCATCTGAGAGTCACATCATTAGAAGATCTGAACTTATCAAGATTCAAAAATCTGAAAAGTTTAATTTTGAGAGAGAATTTAATTGAGAGTATAAGTGAAGTAGAATACTTACCTGAGGATATCGAGGAACTAGACTTTTATGATAATAGAATAAAACATATTTCTAAAAATATCAACAGGTTGACAGGATTGAAAAGCTTGGATTTGTCATTTAACAAAATTAAAAATATTAAACATATCTCTAATCTTATAAATCTAGAAAATTTGTATTTCGTGCAAAACAAAATCAGTGAAGTCAAGAACCTAGAAACTCTGAAAAATTTGAAGAATTTAGAACTAGGCGGTAATAGATTATCTGAAATTGGAGCAAACATAAACAAGTTGTCTTCTTTAGAGGAAATCTGGTTAGGCAAAAACAAAATATCAAAGTTTCAAAACATGACGAACCTTACAAACCTGAAAATTTTGTCCATTCAATCAAACAGACTTTTGAAAATTGAAGGCTTGGAAAAACTTATAAATCTTGAAGAATTGTACGTATCTCATAATGGGATTTCAAAAATAGAAGGGTTGGAGTCAAATACAAAGCTGACAACATTAGACATAACATCTAATCGTATTGAAAGACTGGAAGGTTTAAAACACTTATCCAAACTAACTGATTTGTGGGCTTCATACAATAAAATCAACTCTTTTCAAAATCTTGGTGACGAATTAGGTGAATTACCGCAGTTGGAAAGTGTTTATTTTGAAGGTAATCCGATTCAACTAGAGAATCCAACTGCTTACAGAAGAAAGGTTAAGTTGTATTTAAATCCAAGCTTACAGAAAATTGATGCTACTTATCTGAGATAAGCTTCAACGAACTATAGTAAATGAATATATTTTAATTTTAGTTATAGACAATAAATTGTAAATTCTTAAATGTTTTATTTATTGACAGCTAGTTGAAATATCTGCCATCTAATAGTTGCTGTCTTTGAACTTCACAAAGTCCAAAGGTTCATACACTGCGTTGTACATTCTATCACTAGCAACGCTGACATTTCTATTGTTAAGTGATCTGAGGTCTAATAAATGTGGTCCTAACTCTTCTACTTTATTAACACCCAGTAATCTCATGTTCAATTGAATTTCATCTGTCATTAACTGGCACATACGTTGTACACCTTTTTCACCATAACTTGACATCGCAAATAATGCAGGACGACCCAATCCAACACCAGCAGCACCAAGACAAATGGCCTTCAAGACATCAGTACCACGTTTAACACCACCATCAATGAAAACACTGAAATCTTTGTCCAACCCCTTTTCTCTCAAAATTGGCATGGTTTCCGCTAAAACCTCAATTGGAGCTCTAGAAAAATCTAATTGACGACCACCATGGTTTGATAAGACAACTCCATTACAGCCGTACTCTGCAGCTAATAAAACATCCTCCACTCTTTGAACACCCTTGATGATAATTGGCATTTTCGTTATTTTTCTAAAATGTTCAATATCTTTCCAGTTTAATGATGGATCGATAAATGATGAAAGTGCTCTTGAGGCACCTTGTGATCTATCAATATTCTCATCATCTTGAATATCTGCATCAGCTTCAAATTTCATTTTCATGTCCTTTTCACGACGACCCAAGGATGGTGCATCTACAGTAATAAACAAACCTTTGACCCCTCTCTCTTCAGCATGTCTAATGCTTTTCTCTGTGATCGACCGATCAGAATTAACATATAACTGATACCATTGAGTTTGGTTTGGTTTTGCGGCATCCAGAATTTCATCTAATGAACATGAGGCCAAAGTGGAGATCATTTGAATGATATCTTCTTTACCAGCACCTCTTGCGATCGCAAGTTCACCGTCTGGATGGCCTAATTTAGCTAAAGCAGTTGCAGAGATATAGAATGGGGCTGCAGTTTTAGAACCTAACATTTCTACAGAAGAATCAACTTCTGTGACATCAACTAAAATTTTTGGTTTGAAAAATATACGATGAAAGGCATTGTGATTCTCCCTCAATGATATCTCATCATCGGCAGCTGATGAGTAATATGCCCATGCTGGTGGTGGTAGAGTTTTCTTTGCAATGTTTTCAAAATCGTGAATATTCAGAACTGCTGATAACGGTGGTTTATTTTCAACTCTTTCTAATCGTTCTTCTTCTTCCTCTGTTAGATCTTCGACTTCTTCTTCTAGAGTTCCAATCAGCGGGCCTAAATGCTTTTCAGATGGTAAAAACTTCTCTATAGCATCAGGAGCGTGAATGGGCTCAAAGATTTTTGTGGCATCTTTCCCTGCATATTTGGCAATGATTCTAGGTCCACCAGGATGGTTTGGAATAAAGTCTGTCAAATCGTAAACTTGTCCCTTGATGACCACCCAACAATCATCCTTTGTATTATGCTGTTGCAAAATTTCCGGTGTTATTTTCTGACTGTTCTTCTGATGAAGCTCAGCATGGTCTGAAAAAGCTATGCTTGAAGTATAATAAGTTGTGAGCCCTATAGAAGCACCAACTGATGAATACAATACAATTTTTGAAAACTTGGACTGGTTAACAATCGAAGATTTGCTGGTGAAACATCTCTTATGTACAATTGATCTCCATGCTTTACTTGATGCACAAGTATATCTCTTGAACATGATAGTGTATCGATCTGTGGTCTTTAAAAGAAACTGAAAAGCTTTAGTGTCGCTGAGTGAGGATATATATGAAAACTACTCAAATCACTAAATGATCACCCGAACAAAAATTCATCGATGTTTCCGAGACCCAATAATAATACAGAATGGTGAAATTAATGTAAAACTGTGGAGTAAAATAAAACTGTGGGGGTTATTTTTTTTCTGGGGTAAAACACTGATGCAAATGTTTTTTTGTGAGGAGACGATTGGCTGAAAACCCTTCAAACATAAAATTCGGTAAACCGATACAAAGAATAGTCAAGTACTGGTCTACGAGTAACAGCTTATTCTTTTTTAATTCAACGGCCGGTTCAGACAAGTTCAGACAAGGAAGCTAAAAAGTTGAGTAAGCTTTACCGATCAGAAGTTCAGAAAGCTTGTACCGAGACTAGTGTTTGTTTACAGACAGACAGACAGTCTCATAAATCGGCAAGTTGAAAAGTAAAAAAGTTTTAGCGTATATATATCGCGAAAATTTGAACTTCTCGAAATCCGTGAGCTAATCGTTGACCAATTAGATATGTGTCATGATAACTAGTTTATATCCTCATATGAAGTCTTTCCGAGAACAAATTTGAAAAATTCGTTGCGGGTTATGATAGTGAATACTCATTTTATCAGCCACGACAGACTGAAAAATAAGCATCAGCCATTCAATGATGAAAGTTCGGCCCTGGGATATCCTATGAAAATTTAACGCATGGCTACTAATGTTAATTTGCATTTTCCAACTGGATAACCACAAAATTTATAGAAACTAGGCTACGATCCCTGTCCTGAATCAGACCATGAACAGCACACAGGATAAATTTTGGATTCCAGTTGTTTGTTCTACAAAGACTTGAGATAAATAGTGCTGATAATGCAAACAGTAGAACACAAGCTGAAGCTTTTGATCTTTCATGCTGTAGGAACAGAAACCTAGATTTCTCGCGCTGAGCTATCAATTGATAAGAAACGAACCGGTTGACATGTGTAGCACATTCTGTAGTTATAGTGCACCCCAACTGATCGGACCCAAAACCTGAAACAACTCAATCTTCATACCTACCTGCCTGCAGGTATCAAATGTAATAATGATATTTTACGAAGGACGGTAAAACGTTAAAAGTTGCCGGCATGATAATAAAGAAAATAACATATTTAAGCAACCGTCAGCACACCTGCACTATTAATAAGAAAAGCATTCTCTGGCAAAAGATGTACTAGTTATTACAAGAAAACAGTATGTGGTATGAGTCCTTTGCGTTTCCTGTTAAAAAAAATGAGATTGGACCTTCAGGCACTTATACTTAACGGCTTAAATTGTATATGGAGAGAAAAATTCAGGGACCCTGCCAACGTCAATGATAATGTTCTGATTCCTGCCTCATAAATCATTTATCAAAAATCCGTTGGTGCAAAAAATGCATCGAGTGAGCCAAAATAGTTGTTCCGTCTACTGAGAAGATACCTATAAATTGAGATAAGTAAACATCTTAAAATTTTCTTCAGACCAATTTGCAGGATCCATGATTTGAGACTCCACTTATTTTCAGGAATAATACGCAAAAATGCTATTGTTTTACAGTTTGCTCTAAATCATTTGCATAAACAAACAAAAACATGAAACTGAAGTATAGATTTCCAATGAAAGACATATTTGTAGATTTGGGTTCGTAATGGCGGGAAAACAAATTAACAGCTCGGATATGGTCTGATTGTGAGACAAAAATAATTCATACAGTATCATATCATCATAAGATACATTGAGTCAGTAAATAGAATTTCATTAAACCATCACATAAAAATCATAAAAACCAATTTAATAAATATATAAACCACATTGCACATTACACATAAATAAACTATACTATAAACAAATAACAAATATTATTTCAAAGTAAAATAAAAAAACGTTAGCGGGACATAAAAAGAGCGTAAAGTAAGTCATCAAGCCATATCTAGCACGCAAAACATTAGCAAAATATTCATCAGGAGAAAAGACTGTCCATAATTTCATTTTTAAATTTAATTGGTTCCACTTAACCATAATTCGTTAAATTTCAACTCATCAACGTTGTTGCTGTTTATGGGATAATTCAGTCCTGTATTTATACCTGTAGAGATGATGCCTGTACTGTTTTCGATACTGCTATTATTTGAGTCATTCAATAAGACATTATCTAAGCTTTCATTGCCATAACTAGACGATCTTAAAATTCCTTCAATTGAACTTGGATGAGTACCGTTCAGTCCATGATGATGGTGGTGATGACCATGGTTATGATGAGGCAATTTCGAAACATGAGAGCTACTTACTGATTTTCTGTTTAAGCCATTTGGCGAGAAAGATCTTGATAAAGATGAGGTTCTTATTATTGAAGAAGATGATATTGATGGAATTGGTGAGACAACAGGTGACAATCCACTTAGTAATCCATTGCTTTCAGAGATGGGTGAATTCAATTGTGTATCAATAAACAATTGGTTCGAGTTAGTTGTAGTTGTTGTTGGGTTTGTAGAGGTCCAATATTCTGATTCGCTGAAGGGACTCGTTCCCAATAATGGACTATCAAAATTATTGGATATACTATAGTTGTCAATACTATTCTCAAAATCATACATTGATAATTTAGATTCTGAGGGCAGCTCTTTAACACTACTAACTGTTGGTAGTAAGTCTTGCAAATTATCTTGTTTGGAAAAACTCGATGATGAATTAGATGATGCTGATGAAGTTACTGAGGTTGTAGAAAACATTTTATTATTGTTTAAATCTGTGAGTTGTGGAGCCTGTTTTGGAATTGAGGACTCGTCATCACTGGATGAATTGTTTTCTTGTTTGATTTTTCTTGATCTTCCTTTTCTCATTTTTTTAGCAGTATTTGGTGTAGGAACCGACGAAAAAGATGATGTACTCGTTGAAACAGAAGATTTTGGAATCATTTCTAATCTTTTTGTATACTCTTGATATTTTTCAACACTTGATATGGTACCATCTCTAGAACTTTCATTCAAGCTCGCTGCAATGCTTGTACCTAAATCCCATTCTAGTGGTAAACCATCTAGTAAACCATTATTTTGAACCAAAATTTCAATAATCTTATTTATCGAATACTGTGATTCGCCATTTTTGATATTCGGGTTTTTCAAAAAAGTCAGGTCATCATCATTAGAAATCAGACTTATGATTTTCTCTAAAGATTTTGACAGCAAATCTAATCTAGTTTGTAAAAGCTCAACATAACCAACTGGATACTGTTTCTGTCCAATTGGTTTCTTTGTAGTATATGTGCAGATCTTATTATCAGAAATACATTTAGAACAAGGCTTTAGACCATTACATTTAGTTTTTTTTATCCTGAAAATTGTTAGTTGAGGTGGTCGGATTTAATCACAGTAATGAAGAAAGTAGAACAAGCAGAACAAGCAGAACAAGTAAAACAAGTGCTATCAAAAGAACTTACCGACAAGAATCGCAGGCTTTACCAACCCTTCTTTTTCTCTCGTGGATGTCTGATTGCTCTTTTTTAATTGATGAGGATACGTTGGGGGCCTGATTTTCATTAGTTTCATTATTTTGTGGTGACATGATTAAGTGAAATGAACTTTCAAATTGATTTATTTGTGAATATGAATATGAATATGAATATGAGTATTGAGTGCTAAGTTGCTCTGTATGATTATACAAGTAAAAAAATTTCACAATAACTGACTGTTCTGTAAATTGGATTGATCGATTCTATACTCGGAAAAATTAGTTACAATCCCAAATAACAAAAGCTTATAATGCTTTTCAGTAAATTGATTAGTAATTCTGTAGCACAGCGGAAAATATTAATGTGATTCGTCTACTCTGTAATGTTCCTATATCGACTTTTAAGATAATCGATTTTCAAAATATAATCGGTGAAGTTGGCCATCAGTATCCAATCAACAGTACACCACTAGATAAAAAAAACCTGGATTAGCTCCATATTTATATAACGCTAAAATTTTCATTCGTGTCCGAGATATATTGTTAATAACCGACTGTCTGGTTATGGTGCGAAGAGTAGACTGGCGCTTCTCATTGCGGACGGCAGTTATAATTGCCGAAATTCCGCAGACGTTTCGCGGGACAGCAACCATCTTGTTTACTTTTCCGCAGATCGTACTGCGTTGTTTTCACCTTTGGGGGTATGTGGATCATGATGTCTTTACAACTTTGTGTAATCGATAAATATTGGTAGCAGTACTAGAAGGTCTTCATAAGGACTTTGATATGTATTGCTTACCTTCAAAATTGGAAATTTTGTGCGAGATAAGGCCTTTTTCTTGCAATTCCCTCACTCTGTGGGTCACATCACATGAACATGCTTGTGAATCTCGAGAAGTTCTCAAGCTTTCTTGATTTCTCTAGAAAGTCTAACTAATGTTTTTGAAACCCCAGAATAAACTTACCGACATTAAGTGGGATATTTTTAGGACTTCACCTTCTAGAATTAATACAAGTAATTTGCATATCGAATCATAAGATCTACTAGCAACTTGTCAATTTCTGAAATCAGAATTGCATCTACTCGGAATGAATACACAGCTGATCTTTCAAGTCGAGTGACAAGATATGGTTACAAAATCACAG
>JAJMCJ010000271.1:0-11644 GCA_030572875.1 Wickerhamomyces kurtzmanii | reverse complement strand
GCATATATTTCAATGAACCCAAAAAAGCACGTTTATCAGCTGCAAATTTCTTTGACGACATATCGCCATGATCAAATATGATTTTTCTTAAATGTTCTGGTGGCATATCAACTTTCTGTGGATGAACAAACGTACGAACTTTGGATTTAACTTCTGAATATCTTTTTTTCTGCACTTGTATCCATTTCCTCTTTCTTATATCCAATTCATTCTTTGAAAGACTCGGCTTGCCTGGTAATGGCGGTACAAATGAGTTTGCATTCATTGACGAGTTTGATGGTAATCCTGGAGGTGGTGGTGGTGGTGACACATTTGAGTTGTTGAATCCAGGAGGTGGTGGTGGCAATGGAGGTTGACTCCACCCTGGAGGAGGAGGCAAATTACTCATGTTCTGTTACTACCAGAAACTTTTAAAATTCTAAAGATAAGAAAGGAAAAGAATTCAAGATTTCCTGAATAAACTATAAATGTTAGAAATTGTTTATTATTATGTTACTTGAAAATTAATTTTCAAATACTAAAGTCACGTGCAATATAATCACGTGACTAGGATTTTTATTGTTTTGGGCAACATCTATTTGAAAATGCGTACCTTACAGCTATATAGTAATATTTGTTAATTCGACAATCCTTAATTCATTATATCTTTGAATTTTAATTAATACAAAAGACATTTTATTTAACATTCATTCTATTACGAGCTTCTCTAGCAATTGATCTAGCTTCTTCAATTTCATGTGATGTGCCATGTGTTAAATCAACCGCATACCTATAAGCATTCTCCCAGTTCTTATTTTCAATTTCATATCTAGCTAGCCATAATCTTGCCTTTGAAGTCTCATCCGTGATCCCATCATTTATTTCCTCATTCAGACACAATTTCATATATTCAGAAGTCGAATTGAAATCTATGAGCTTCTCATATAATAACGCTAGTTTGTACAAAATAACTGCATCAGTGTCAGTTAACTGAAGAGCTTTCTTATAAGATTTAATTGAATCATCAATTTTGTTCAGCTTCTCATAACAGTTTCCTAATGCTTGCCACATTCTTTTATCCAGAGGCTTCAGTGAGCAAGCTCTTTGATAGTAATATAACGAGTATAGGTGCATATCCAAAACTTCATATGCTTGACCTAAACCATACCAAGCTTTAAAGTCCTTATTGTTTGTGTCAACCGCTCGTCTATAGGATTCAATAGCGGCATGACTGTTTTTTAGTTCAACAAATTCATGACCCATTAAAGTCCAGGCTGATAAGCAATTTCTGTTTAAAGTCAATGCTCTTCTGTAATACATAATCGCTTTTTCGTGTTCAAATTTCAGCGAATAGTAGTTTGCAACAATGCAGCAGGTTTCGGGTCTAAATTTGTCGATTGAACTCACAAACTGAGCTAAAAATGCTAACTTTGATTTTTTCTCCATAACATATAATATATTTGAGTAAGTATCCATGTCATCTAATCTCAAAGGATCATTTATTAGAATATCATCAAATAGCTTTTCTGCTTCTGAATACTTTAATGCATGATAACTGACTAAAGCTTTCTGTGTTTTCAAAAATGAAAAGTTTGGAAAAATCTTTAATAAACTATTAATGTCGTTATACAGTGTTGATGATTGTTGAAAGAACTCCTGGTGAATGACAATTTTATAAAAACTGATCATGAGGTTATCGAAGCATTTAAATCTATTCAGAATAGCGACTGCCTGATCAAAGGTAGTCAAGCACGATATCAGCTCACTCCAGCAACTCCAGTTGTATGGGTACAATATTAATGATTTAATGAACTCTTCTATTGCCAAATTTGTGGATTTTTGTTTCAACAGTATGATTCCATTAAGATAGTATAAAAATGGACTCTTCTCATTCGAGAAATCGTTATGATAACTTTCAATCTCTTTTAAAATAATGGGCAGTGACAAATTTTGAGAGTTGGAATCTTGCTGTCCTAAAACACCCTCACTTTCTTCTTCCTTCTTCTTTTCTCCAGATAGGTACATAGAATATAATCTTACAAAGATAGCTGTTGGACTAGTGCACTTCTTCAAAACGTTTGCACATCTATCGAACTCTTTGCAGTCAAAATACGTTTTTGCCAATAAGAGCTTGTCATTTTCTGAACTGTCTATATATTTTAGAAATTGATATTGTTGCTGTTTTTGCTGTTGTGCTTCATAGTGATCGACAGATTCCTCTGGTACTTCTATCATACCATTAAGAGCCTCAGCAGACCATTTTGCCCCTTGGTACAAATTCAGGTTCGACAAGGTCACTACTGACTCCCTGAGGGTGCGCTTGAACAGTACTATCTGTTGGGGATTCATAGTCAAGGTATTGATATATTATGTTTCTATTGTTTACATCATAATAATTTAATTTTGAGATTTTGAGATGGTTACAGACCCTGAGACCCTTTTAGCACAAAATCATCGCAAAAATCTCATTCCCGAAACATAGAAGAATAATAGCTAGAACATTATGTTGCGAAACATATAATTTAATTCATATAATGGTACAACAAGATCATATTCCGATTATTGAACCCATTAATGATGGTACCACTCTTTTGAACAGACAATTAGACATACTGGAGACAAGTTTTTTGAATTCGCTAGAAACTCTTGATGGTATAATAAAAATACTAAAATTTGAACCAGATACGCAATCAGATGAGGAGTATTTGAGTACACTAAGAAATATCAATGAGAAATATCCCAAGATCCAACTGGCGAATTTGAAGCTGAAAGTTAACGAGAGAGAGTTTCAAACACAGCTGAACTCGACAATAAATAGTATAAAATCCAAAAACACCAAACCTTCCAAAGATGAAACGAATTTAAATGACAAACTGTACGAAAACGAATTATCAGAATTCGAAATTGAGAAGGTTCGCAATTCATTTGAATCATTCAGAGACATTAAACTCGATAATAACGTCAAGTTGAGCACTTTAAACTTTGAATATGAAGCGACTGAGTCGCTTTTACAAAATGAGAAACTAGAGAGAATTAGGTTGTCTTTACTAAATGACAAGTACTATGAACCTGAGCAGCGAACTTCTGAGCACAAGATTGTGAAATGGGCTGAGAGGGACTTAAAATTGAACAATTTTCTGCACAAAGATTTCGAAAAAGTTTCGAAAGAGATTAATGCTATAAAAAAAATTGAGTTAATGGATGAATAACTATCTAAACACGTGAGAAAAATGTAAGTGTATAAATTAGCCTATATATATATATATATGTTTTAAATTATGATTACTGTTTTGTAAAGATTTTTGCTGAAAAGTAACTGATGCCGAGCTTATCTACTACCAAAGTAATTAGTTCGAACCATATATACAAAAGTAACCATGTAATAATAATAATAACAATTGAACCCGTTAAGAACAAAAGAACAAAGAAATAGCATTATATATAAATATGAATCATTCAAGTATTTCATGAAGCAGCAGTAGTCTTAGCTGCTTCTCCCATTGTTTCAGGACCATTTAAGATATATTTGAAGGTCTGACCATATGAATCTCCAGCTTCTCTTCTATACTTGATGATTCTAGCTAATTGATAACCAGCAGTTCCTGCCAAAAAAAAATTGACTGAAGCTAGTAAGTAGTTCTTTGGTTTAATAACAAAACTCCATCTTGTCCAAATAGCACCTGTAGCAAATAGAGCTAGAGTTTGGGGGTTAATATACTATATTGATGATTTTTGAAAGACCCAATAAACTTACAAATATTTTGGGTACCGGAAACCTTTTCAATTGGTCTTTTGATATCATTGATACCAGCAAACACTAAAGCCCACTAGTTAATTATGTCAGTAAGTAGATTCAACTTGAATATGAAGAAGCTAAGCTGTAATGGTAGGTCAAATACCCTCTGAATAATATATTCTTCCAACTAAGAAAATAATAGAAGTACAAGAGCACAAAAAAAACATACTTTAAGAACAGGGGCCTATAAAAGAACTCATTAGTAAATTTGTTTCCTTGACAAAAGATCTGAACATCGAACATGTTAAAAACAAGTATTATATTTAACATACCCAAAAATGAACAGTTCGAGGACCTGTTTCTGAATTCAAAAAGCGGCGAAAAGCAGTTGACATTGTGATTGTTTTTAATTGACTCTCAATTTAAATATTAGGTATGTGGTAATCTGAATCCTTTGTTCTCCAAAAGATTTATCATTACCATAAAAACACCGAGATTAGAATATGTTTTTCAAGGAAAAACAAGTGTGGTGGAGGTCTCCCTCGGACAACTCTACTTTCTTCAGAAAGAACAGCCAAATAGTGTTTGCTTGAGAATGTCAAGTCCTACAGTAAACATGTATTACTTAAGTCTATCTAGAGAGTTTCTGGTCATATAAATTCAGCTTAATTCAATTTATAAACAAGTATTAACAGATTATTGCTGATGTTAATGTTAATTGTCAAATTAGGAAATATTCGGTTCAATAATAGTTATGTTTTAGTTCACTAACCATTCTCGGAGTTACTCTTTTTTTACTAATTTTCTACGGATGTTTTATTTTGAACGCGCTTTGTTCAACGATAGATTAATAAAATTGCATATATTTTCTTGAAAATATAAGTTAAGGAACAGTTGTTCAAAGAAGGTAAACATATTTTCTCTTGCAGTATACTAACTCCTCTACTTTTTTTTGTTTTGGTTTTCATATTTGTCAATAAGAAATACTTTAATCTGGAATTGAATAAAATAAACAAATAAAATTCGGCGTCGGAATTACTTTCGACAAATTAGTCAATAGCATATCAATACTAAACAAGCAGCTATTATAAAAAAATACTTTGTTTGATCATGGCCCCTTCCAATACAACAATCACAATACCGGATGTGCTCTATAATATTCAAGCTGTTCTATTTCAATACTTCGACCACTTTTGCTTTTATTTGAACAAATTACCTGGTGGTCCAATCATCCTCAGATATATAGAGTCATCGCACCAAAATGATCCTGTTCGTTCATTGTTTGAACTTGCTTTGTTTATATTTGCCATCAAATATTTCCTAAGTTCTAGAAACGAAGTAAACAAAAAGGATTTTGTTAAACTAACTAAAACCGAGGTTGATGAGTTATGCGATGAATGGATTCCAGAGCCGTTAGTTTCACCAGTTGTTGAAAAAGACGAATGGAAATTGAAGTCAATCCCTGTTATTGAGGGTCCTATTGATACGTATATTAGGCTGCAAGGTCGTGATAATCTTATTTTGAATTTAGCATCCAATAACTTTCTAAACTTCGGAAGAAATGAATTAATCTTATCAAAAGTTGAGAAAATCATACATGGATATGGTGTTGGTGCTTGTGGTCCTCCAGGGTTCTATGGTAATCAAGATGTTCATGTGAATCTGGAAGCCGATTTGGCCAAGTTCTTTGGCACTGAAGGTGCTGTACTATATGGGCAGGATTTCTGTACTGCAGAATCAGTTTTACCTGCTTTTTTGAAAAGGGGTGATTTAATTCTTGCTGATTCTGCTGTAAATGTATCTATTCAAAAAGCATTACAAATTTCAAGAGCATCTATTCATTATTACAACCATAATGACTATACACATTTAGAAGATGTTTTGAAGGAATTGCAACTTGATTTAGTTGATGAAAAGCCTATTTCAAGAAAGTTCATTGTCACTGAAGGTTTATTTGAAACTGTGGGAGACATTTCGAACTTGCCAAAATTAATTGAATTAAAAAAAAAATACAAGTTCAGACTATTTTTAGATGAATCTTTGTCTCTTGGTGTTCTTGGTAAAACAGGCAGAGGTTTAGCAGAGCATTATAATATTAAAAGATTAGAAATTGATATTACTATTGGATCAATGGCTACAGCATTTTCATCATCGGGTGGATTTTGTGTTGGGGATAAAGTGATGTCATATCATCAAAGAATTGGCTCACTTGCTTATTGTTATTCCGCTTCTTTACCTCCATACGCAGCAAAAGCTACTTCGGTTGCAATGCAAATCATTGATGACTCCATCATTGAAAAGACTGGAAAAAGTGTGATTGTTTCAAAGTTACAAGAAAACGTGTTGTTAATGTTTAATTTATTACTTACTGACAAAAAACTAAAAAATTTAATTACCATCACTTCAGATCCTGAATCAGCTATTATTCATTTACAATTGAGTTTAAAAACGAAAGAGAAATTCAAATTTCCTGAGTTTTATAATGCTACCAACAAGAATTTTGATGAGGAGGACTTTTTAATGGAAAAATGTCTTCAATCAATCTTGGATCATGATATTTTGATCACCAAGAAAACACATATTCAAAATGCATTACCATTCAATCCTCATCTTAAAATTCATATAAATGCTTCAAATAAACCTAAGGAGATAAAAAATGCGGCTTCGATTATTTCGAAAGCTATCAATGAAACTCTAAAATCGAATTGAACTTACTTTTTTCTTCTCAGTTTTTTTAACAAACATTCTTAATATAACTAATAATTTAATACATGAATAGTTTCACAATTTTGTGATGTAAAATTTTATGATCTGTGCCGGAAAGAATAACCAACCAATCGAATACGAAATTTCATAATTTTTCTCAAAATTGAATCAAACAAGTTATATGATATGCTCATAGAATAAAAGAGAGAATTCTCGAAAACATATAAAAAGGAATATAGCTGAAACCAAATTATTAAATTGGCTTTGAATAAAGTCTTGTTGGTATACTTTGGCTTGTAGAGAGTTATAGCAGGCTGGAGAAACTGATATTCCTAATCTATTTAGATGCATATCAGTACTATTCATGGACAAGTTATTCAAATATAAACTTTTTACTATCACAGGGTTTCAAAACAACATTATGATGTAAACTAGACATCAATAAAATCGAATCCATGCTTTTGAAAGAACGAATTTTGAAAGTTTCGAATATACCATTTCATTTTTACGAATTTGCCAATATTATCTATATTTTGTTTTTTATATACAATTATCTGGAAAACCGAAAGACCATTGGAGCAACGAAATTTCCAAATATGAATTATTTAGACTTATATGATTTTATTTATCCGTATAATTTAAAGAACCATGTTCCTTCTTTTGAAAACAATAATGGTTTTTTGATCAGAACATATAGTCATAGATTGAAGTTTTTATTCGCTATTATTCATCAAATTTTGAATCTGTGAATATCTAATATACTTTTCTACATTCTAGAACCATGCATAATTTTATGTGATTTCTAAACTGCTGAACTAAACTCAAAAAATTGCAAACCCACGTCTGACCCAAATTAATTTCCAAACAATTAAAATATATATAATTGCTGCTAGGAAACTTATAGAAGTACACCTAAAAACTGGACTCAAACAAAACGAAGAAATTTTTGAGGTCCCCAAGATAACATTGCAGTGATTATCAAACACGAATGCGTATAATAAATTGTAGCCCGTGGCACCTATAGCGGGAGCTAATCCAAAAAGACCCCAGCAAGAGCCAAAGTTCTCTGCCGAGTAAATAGAGTAAACGACTGTGGGATATAACGTAAACATACCACCATAGCTAAAGCCCATTAAAGCACTAACAATCTGTAACAACTGCTCAGGTTTTTCCAATAAAAGTGAAGTCGTCAGTAACATCTGACTTATGAGGCCAAGAAGTACAATCAGAATCAATAACCAGATTCTGCAGAGCTTCAGTTCACTTGCGATGTAATCTGACAAGCCACCAAGAATTAGTCTTGAAAAAGTGGAAAAAATAGAATGCACTGAAACGTTGTTTGATATGTATTTTGAATCTAAATTAGCTGATTTGACCAACGATCCTAAATTTATAATATACATCTCTGAAGGACCGATACAGAGTAAGAATGACACAAGAAAGACATAAGTTGATGGATCCTTAAGAAATCGCATGTATCTTTTTTTGTGTTTTGGTGAATCGTTTGCCATTATGGGAGTTTCCTCTGTAATATCCGGTTCATCTAAAACAACGTCTCTTTCGATAGCGACAATACTCGACGAAATCCAATTAAAAATGCCAATAACCAAATATAGAACAGAGAAAAATCTGAAAATCTTGTTCAAATCTAATTCTTCTTCTGAGCTTTCAAAAAATATACTAGATTTTAAAAGTTGAGAACCTAATAATGAAGAAAGCCCATAACATGTAACAGGTGCGCTTATTGCTAAACCTCTGTATTTTGGATATATTTTTGCACAGCTCAAGAGCGCTGTAAAATACAGAGCAGAAGTTGCACAACCAATGAATAAAAAGCATACAGCCATATAAATGTAACTGGAACCAGAAAGATAGATTAAGCTAGCAGCATAGTAACTAGGTCCAAATAGAATCATAGAAATGACAGATAAAACTACTGGGCCATGGCAATCAGCTAAATAACCTAAGAGAGGGAGTGATAAATACATCCCCATAGAACTAGCACTCCCTACGATATTAATTTCTAACTGACTGTAAGAAAGCTTTTCTTGGAATGAAGGTGCAAACAATGAGAATAACAATACTGAACCTGCACATATACATGATGACAATGATATGATAAAGGCGGATATTTTCATTGATTTTATTGTGAAACGAGACATCAGGAAGGACCTGATTCTATGCGTCAGCATTATTTCTATGGATGATGATAACATCACTGCTTATCTAGAGAAGAGGTGGCAAGATCGTGATGTAGCGGATTATATATTCACTGTCTTCTTCAAGATTCAAGTTTTTTAAATTTGAAATTTTTGTCTCGAAAAACGCTATGTAATGAATAACAAACAAACACAATAACGATTGCTTATACTGAGAAAACCTTTCAAAATATCGGAGTTTTTGGATATTAGTAGTTGTCCAACGTACAGTTGTCTAGTTGCAAGAAGATCGATACCATTCAAGTCAGAAAAGAAGACAATGCGAAGATTAGGGAGTTGTGATAAGTCTAAACAAGATAATTCAGAAACAGCCATTTCAAATCATGTTGATGATCCTCTTAAAGCTACTTATTTCACAAACCTAACAGAGGTTGAAAGTTGGTTCAACTCAAATCAGACTGTCAATGCGTTTAATGTGTCAAGAGAATCGTTGCAGAATTATCAGCGTTCAAGACCTGACAGAGCGTCAAAGGTGAAACTTCTTGTTTGCCACGACTATAAAAATGGATACCAAAATAATGAAGACCAATCGCCTGTAGGATATTTTCCACATGTTAATGGTTGTCACTATTTTTTGCAATATCCAACGCTCGTGGATTATTTCGTTTACTTTTCGCATCATCGTATTTCGATTCCTCCAGTTTCCTGGAGTAATACTTGTCATAGAAATGGAATTCCGTGTTTGGGCACAATCATCATTGAAGGTAGAAGCCATAGAGAATGCGATACTCTGGTGGAGAGGAAAAAAAATGGTGACTTCAAGTTTGTGGAAATCCTGACCAGATTGTGTCAAGCATTCAATTTTGAAGGATGGTTGATAAATATCGAAGCCAGTTTTACTATTTCAAGAGATGCTAAAGATATCGTTATCTTTTGTGAAGCCTTAAAAAGTCAGTTGCACAATAATTTACCGGGGTCTAAGTTAGTTTGGTACGATTCATTAATCTCGTCAACTAACCGTGTTTGGTATCAAAATGAGGTAAATGAGCTTAATTACGATTTTTTCCAAAATTCTGACATGTTTTTTACAAATTACTGGTGGGAAGAAAAAAATTTGCAGCAAAATATTTTAAACGTTGGTCTTAATGGCACCGCTAATAATTTGTATGTTGGAGTGGATATTTGGGGTAGGGGTTCAAAAGTTGGACATGGTGGTTTTAGTACACCGGCTGCTCTGAGATTTTGTAAAGCTTATTCTTCCAATGTCGCATTATTTGCACCTGCCTGGACTTACGAAACTTTAAATGATAAGAAAGACTTTCAAGTGAACGATTCAAAGTTCTGGGTTGGTGATAATGTAAAAGGAGGTGGTATTGGTTCTATTTCAACATATGTTTCTCACTATTCCACACCGTTGTTTGTCTCCAATAGTAGAGTGCAATTTTTCACAAACTTTTCTCAAGGAGAAGGTAATTCTTTCAACGTTAATGGTAAACGGGTCTTCAAATATAGTTGGGTAAACGGTAATTTTCAGTTTGCAGCACCAATTATTAACTCAGAAAATTCAAAAAACCTCGAACTTTCGAAAGAGGACTCCTTCATTGGTGGTTCGTGCCTGAACGTTACTAAAATATTTTCATTGGTTACTGATGAAAACGAACACAAAATCAATCTATTTAAATTCAACAGCGATCTTAAATTTTCAAATTTAAAACTTTCAGTAAGCTATAAGTATAAAAACGGTTTTGATATGGATGATTTGTTTCAAATTGAGATTCATTATTATGTTGAACGAAGATACAGATCGGTTACAAAGACAAGAGAGGGTGTTTTTAAAGCTCCGTTGACCATTAATGAGAAGAACATTGGTAAATGGATTATATTTGAATCCATGTACGTTATTCCAAAGGTAATGAGTCACGAACATGTTGTTTTAGATTCTGTTGATATTAAATGGCCAAAATATGATCAAAAGACCTATAGAGAGGATGTTATCAGTGATGATGATTGGGTAATAATCCCTACAAAAACTGACACACATTCGTCCTACGAGATTTCTTTAGGTCATATCGGTATCGAGATATTTTCCGAGCCCTCTATTGTTGAACCAGTCAGTTCTGTAGAGCAATGTAAAACTAATGATGAGACCAGCATATCGTGGAAAGATAATCAAAACATTATTTACTGGATGGTCTTTCTAGATGATAAATTTGTTGGTCTTGCTCATATTCCGGCCTGGATTTTAAGTTGCAAAACACACAGTATAAGGGTAGATACTTTAACAAGGGCAGGTGAACTAGTCGTGGGAACAAAAATAAGTGTTAATGTATAAAAAAACAAGAATAGAACTCCTCATGGGGGGCTCGAACCCCCGACATTTCGGTTAACTTTCGTAAGAAGAAATGTTTACTCCTGTGACTGTAAAAGCCGAACGCTCTACCAACTGAGCTAACAAGGACGAGTTCTAAAGTGGTTATATCAAATATTGAACATATCATCAAGAGTTCTTGAGCTTAGTATATCGTAAAATATATGACGGAATAAACAGGTTACACTTATAACCCGTTTTATGTAAAAAAAAATCAAATGGTTAATTCATCTGAACGATAGAGGGAAGTTTCTAACTTGAGGAAGAATCTTCGAAGTGTACTTGCGGTTCCCAGATCCCATTATTATGCAATTCTTATATCCTGGTGGTACGAATAATTCTAAAAATATTAGTGTTTTTAAAGAAGACCGCCATAATTATCAAACAAGAATCATAAGACTGGAAAACAAGCTCTCAGGCAGATACTTTGTTGTGTTTTGGTTAATATATCATAAACAGATGAAATAACATTAGATCCGGGTGACAGTTATGATACAGAACACAAATACAAAAAAAATTCAGATAAATATTGAGTAGTTATTGTTGAATGACAACAAAAAACTCGTAACATTTTTCAAACAAAACGTACTTCAACTTGTTTTGAACCTTAAGTATACATTCTACATTTGATTGCTTTTATACCCATTTTTTTATTTCAAGTTTTTTTTGCTCTTTAAATAGCCGTTGTATCATAAT
>JAJMCJ010000270.1:0-11670 GCA_030572875.1 Wickerhamomyces kurtzmanii | reverse complement strand
GGAACCTGATTGCCAAATGGAGAAAAGAAGGTTACGAAAATCTGTGTTGTTTAAGGTGCATTCAAAACTCAGAAAATAACCATGGCTCAACGTGTATTTGTAGAGTTCCTAAAGCAATTTTAGCTAAAAATGAAGATTCCAAGTTTGTTCAATGTATAAACTGTGGTTGCCGGTATGTATCGAGTTTTTTATTCAAATTTTCTGGAGAAAATGTATTTATTAACAAAATTTTATAGTGGTTGTGCTAGTACTGATTGAAAGAAAAAACAAAAAAAAATTTCTCAAGAGTTGAGTTTAACGATCATCATATAAGGAACTCATTGTTAGTTTTGTGAATTATATGTGTAAAATACTGTACTATTAATATATTTAACTAATATACAAACCGAATTAAAGAGTAGAAATTGCCGAATCAGACAAAACACAGCTTTAGAAAAAATTGTAATAACACAAGCCTGATCATAAAAAAGAGGAATGAATACACAAAAATAAAGCTCCTTGAAGCATGGGAAAAGAATAAAAAATTTGAAAAGAAAAATTAGAAAACAATACTAAGAACAATTCCGAACATAATTAGAAATAGACAAGACAAAAAATTGAAACAATTAAAAACACATAACCTAATAAATAACATTGTCCACCCACCAAATTCCCCATATACATATACGTGCGTTCATAATGAACTCTGTTAAACTGTAACGTTACCTTCAAAATCATCATCTGTAGATGAACCTTGGTCTACTGACGCTGAGATACTCTCTTTAATGTTATTAAATCCATTTTTACCTGTTGAATTTGAATTTGTTTCAACAACACTTTCAACAGCACGTTTAACAACAGAGCAAATATCAACACCAAACAAATCTGAAAATCCAAAAGATGAACCAGAACTTTCAAAATATGCAGCTCTACGATCACTTTTTCTATTTGGCGATCCAAAAAATGATCTGTTCAACGTATCTTCATCGTCATAAGATCTTGAGACACTTGGTGAGGTATAAAAATCATCTAAATACGATGGGGAATTCCAAAGTTTTCTCATGATAGATGCAGAACTTGGTGTTCTTGTTCTATTCGAGGGAGTTCTAGATTGAAAATTCGGGTTATTAGAATGAGCATATTGTGATGGAGTTTTTGAAGTTGTTGCCACAATAGTTGAACTTGAAGTCAATCTTGAAGCTGGTGTTAAAGGTTCCATTAGTGACAACGGTCCAGTATCTGATCTTTTAATCGGTGATAACTCGAAATTAGTATTACAATTGAATGATGATGTGTAAGCAACGTCTTTTCCTGATGTGACTGGTTTGTTTTTGTTCTCAAATTGTTGCGGAGAATCGATTAAAATATCAGGTTTAATCTGACCAAATACAACTTGATCGCCACTTGCAGATGCTGACCACGAAGATTCAGGGGCTTGTAAAGATGGAATTTTATTCAAAGCCAAATTCCCAGCAGAGAAAGTTGATCTGGATTTTAACTTTTTTAATGGTAGTCTGTTTCTTCCCTCTCCTTCCTCTTCGTCATCACTATTATATACCGATCTTTTTTGCGGCAACGAATAATGCTGTAATCCAATAGCGGTTTTTGATCTTTTCAATTGTGGAATATTATTAATGTTATGATGGAATTCTTCATCGGTATCATCGTGGTAATGTATTTGAGATTTTGGAGTTTTCTGCTTTTCATCTTGTGTATCGTTTGAGTCTTCACTGCCAGTTTCTGAATCATAATCACTGTCTGAGAAAATTGGGTCTGTAGTTGGGTCATCATTGCCGTTCTTGATTCTGTAATTTTTTTTAAACGTAGCTGAATCTGTTGACAGTCTTGGATTATGTATATTTTCTTGATTAGGTTGCACAGTTGTGACCGTATCAGTTGTTGAAGATTCAGAATCAGTTGTTGATGATAGATTAGTCGTGGTGAAATGAATATGTGCACTTTTCTTTGAAGTTTTACCTTTAATAAATTGGCATTCATAGCCCGCTTCAACTTCCCAGTAATGACCTTTCCCATCAGAAGATTTTTGAGTTTTAATAAAAGCCTTGTTCAACGATAAGTTATGTCGAATTGAATTTTGCCATCCAACATCACTACGACGGTAATACTTGAAAGTACCCGAGATCCAAGAGTATATCTGTGATAGCGTTAGTTTTCTGCCTTGTCCTCTTAGAATAGCCATACCAATCAAGGTTGCGTAAGAATAAGGAGGTTTCGTATCAGAGTTATCAATAATTTTAGGCATCTGGCTAGGTTCCGGAAGCTCTGTGATAGCTTCTTCTGCTTTGAGATAATTCGCGTCAGAGAAAGACGTTAGTGATTTTTTTTCATTTCTAGCTGTGGATGTTGAGGTTGTTGTTGTTGATGATGATGACGACGATGAACTCATGCGCTCTATGGAAGAGACACCGCTTTGATTAGGAGAGGAAAATCCTGGCGAAAGTAAGAATTTTTTGTTCTCTTTTTTAGAGCGCCCATGTAATGTGGACAATGGGGTCTCAGGAATAGCAGTGTTCAAAGATGATGAGTTTTTTTTAGAAGAGCGTGTTATATCGTTTCTTGAAACGGAGTGAGGTGGAGTCTTCAGAGTCAGGTTGTTAGTCAACGAGTTTCTCTTCTTGTACAACTTTTTCTCTTTCATAACGAGATCATTTGTGTTGACAGCCTCGCCTATATTGTTTGATTGGTCGTGCAGCGGAATTCTGATGCTTCGAATAGTCTGGTCTGCGATCGAGGTTGGCGAAGACGAAATCTGTGATGGGATGTGTGAAGACGGCGGTGGAGGTAAGTGGATAGAAGTCAGCGACTTTATCAGGTTGGAGTTGAGATCCTGCTGGTTCGACTGCATTTTAGTTCAAACGCGGTTGCAATCTGTTTCTGGTTTCCTGATTTATTCAAATGCCTATCTGTTGTGACAAACCGCCCTGTGTTGAAGACCTTGTACGAGCTGAAAACACCCAAGATTACACTTTTCCTTTTTGTTTCAAGTTTCTGGAAACTCTGTTTTAAACCACAAAAACAAAAATTTAAATTTAAATTTTTTAAAAAAAATGATTATGAAGATATCCCCTGTTTCCTAAAACGAGTTTAAAGATTGATGATGAGTCCGGTGAGTAACTATGAAATAACTTTTAATATAACTAAACTGGTCTTTACTGAAAGATTGCAAATGTGTTTTGGACTTTGTTGCATTTAATCGCTGGATTCAAAAGATATATATATAAATATGTAAAGAAGGTTTTTTTAAAATCAAAATCTTGTTTCATATTGAATGTAGAGCGAAAGCCGCATTTTTAAATTCAAGATTTCAGTTTGACGCGTCTCATTCTTCTTAGAGGCGGAAACGTAAACAAATGAAATGGAAAAAATGACCGCGACGCGTTTCGTTCCGCATACTGAAACTACGACATTTGTGAGATTCAGTTTGTTCAATTTGTTCAGTTTGTTATATTTATTTATTCAGTTTCCATTTTAAGAGCAGTCTCTATGTATGTTAACGTGGTGTAGAGCTAGCGCTACAACCGTGTTCTTTCAGCTGCTATTTTGCAGTTTTTTCGCAGTTCTTTACCTGTTATTGCTCTCTCATCGCGTCTCATCTCATGATGTAGAGAATATCGGATCTACATAACGCAGAGAAAGTACGTAATTTATTGTACGCAACCCACGACTCTTTCGTGAACTATAGGAAACAGCCAATTTAATTACATAAGAGCTCTCTCTAGATATAAGTCCGGCCTTATTTCGAGCTAGGGACAGTGTCGCAATACAATACCCAGCATAACGTGTATGTACAAGTTACGGAGCGCTGAAACCCCCATCCTTCACTTCCTGGGTCTCTCTACAACGGCCCTCCAAGCTGTGGCAGCTCTGATAAGCTCTTATCTAGCTGAGTATTAGACTAGTAGCTAGGTTCAGCTTGTGCTCTAAAATTCTCATGGTGTGCTGACATAATTGGAAAAAACAGATTCTGGGCAGCACAGGAATTGACAATATAGCTAAACCAGTTAGGTTGTTGAAGTTTACTGAGAGAACCACTATTCATATTGGATATTGCAAAGAACAGGAAACCGGATCAGTACTGTCGATGCCAGTAGACCTATAACAGTGGAAGAGATAAAAAATGGACGCCCTGACAGATCTGAAAAGTATAACAGATCCGTCCGAGTTTCTGAATACAGAAATTCCTAAGTTGTTCGAACTAGACTCGTTACTAAGATGTCATATATGTAAAGAGTTTTTGAATGCACCAGTTCTGACTAGCTGCGGACACACGTTTTGTTCGCTGTGCATTCGTAGGTATCTGGTTAAAAAGCAATCATGCCCATTGTGTCTGAAAGAACAAAGAGAGAGCGGTTTGAGAAAAAACGTTTTACTGGAAGAAATTGTGAGAAGTTATAAGAGCAACCGAGCTGATATTCTGAGGATCTCAGAAAGAGATGACAGTGCTATTGAGATCACAGATGAAATTGAAATAAAGT
Organism: Wickerhamomyces kurtzmanii; assembly: GCA_030572875.1. Taxonomy (NCBI): domain Eukaryota; kingdom Fungi; phylum Ascomycota; class Saccharomycetes; order Phaffomycetales; family Wickerhamomycetaceae; genus Wickerhamomyces; species Wickerhamomyces kurtzmanii. The sequence continues at coordinate 7,195 of JAJMCJ010000270.1, read as the reverse complement.
CGCCCGAGTACATTGAAATTGATTCGGACAACGAATTGAAGGTTTCGTCAATACACAGCTTGCGGGATAATTCTCTATTGTCTAAAAATAATAAAAGACAAAAAACAATTGACTTCAATAAAGAACTGGTATCTTGTCCTATTTGTTTCCATAAAATGACTGCTGAAGAGTTGCAATCTACACATATAGACACATGTCTTTCTAACTCAGAATCGACTTCTTCAGAGTTTCAATCAATATCCTCACAGAGTCTGTCAGCACATCATTCAAATTCAGATAATTCACAATCGATATCCAGCTTTTTCAAGCCAGCCAAACCAGTAGGTGGTACCCCTTCGCCTCCTTCGCAGTCGATTTTTTATTTCGACAACGTTTTGAAACACGAACAACAGGAATATAAAAAACTTCCAAAATTAGATTTTTCATCGTTATCAGTATCAAACTTAAAAGCAAAACTTTTGAAACTGGAGCTACCTGTAAACGGCACAAGAAATCAACTGGAGTTAAGATATAACGAATACTTATTACTATGGAATTCAAATCTAGACTCAAGCCATTTGATACAGCCAAAGGTTCTGAGGAAAAAACTAGCTCAATGGGAGTCTTCTATGAAATTCCATAACAACATGCCAAGTTCAAGAGACAACGATAAAGAGTTTGATAAGGAGACATATTCTGAGAATCACAAATCGGAGTTCAATAATTTAGTTAAGATGGCAAGAGAATCTACCAAGAAAAATAATACACCGAAAGAAGAAAAAGAAAAAAGCTTGAAACCTCAGAAAGATTTTCACAATAACGTTGAAAATGAACACTTTGGAAAGGTTGATAAACCGGAATAGACACATCTGAGGCGGAATAGTGATGATTATAAAATAGTTAATACCACTTTCTCATAAGTAACATAACAGCATATGATTCTGAAGGTGATCTAATACGGCCTAAATTTACAGAATACGACTAATGAGACAAAAAAGAGGCATTTTATTGAACATTAGAATTACACAGCGTACAAAACCAAGAAAGCCTGAGTTGAATTGTTCTTTAGAAGACAAGTAAGATCAAGACCCAATTAAATTGATTTATAACTCATCGCGTACTATTGAAGTTTCAGTCGTAGCTCTGATAGTCTTTTTTTTGCTTGAATCTTTCTTTAAATTTGTAATCGACAAGGTTTCTTCTGATTTAGATGATGAATTTTTCTGTTTAGTCGAAATTTTCTTCACTGTATCAGATCCCGTAGGTTCAACGTCCGCACTCAACGATTGCGTTTCGATCGTAGACGCATTAACGGAAATATCTTTATCATCAACTAAAGATGTTGATGCTGAGACTATTGGTGATCTTAATAAAGAGATTTCAGTTACCGTGGAGATTTCAGTTACTGTGACGGTATGATTAATGCTGCTTCTCGTTTTTGAAGGAATTGTAGACTCAGCAACCTCTGTCTCAATTGAATTGGATGCAAATATTTGTGTATCTTTTATTACTGCTTCTTCTGCTTTTAAAGTTTCCTGGGATTTATCTGGTTCCACGGTAGCTTGTTCAACAGATTCAGTATTGGTGACTGAGGTTGATGTAGCCGACAATCTATATGATGATTCAGCTAAAATCTGAGAGTTTGTTTTAATAATAACAGGTTCTGTCTCAAGTGTTGCTAATGCTGAAATCTCTTTTCCGTCCAAACGGTCATTCCCACTTAGAACTGTGAGATTTGAAACATCACCTGAACCACTGCTGGTAATTGAAGTCTTTTTTCCAGTTACTTCAGAATTTAGTTCCACAAGTGATATTACAGCTGAACTACTGGTGATAACCTCAGTTGGGGTGATTTCAGATTCTGTGTTTTTAGTCGCAATGCTGCTTTTGTTTTCTCCTTTAATTTGAGTAGTAACTGTAGTTTCGACTAAAACATCAATGATTTGAGTCTTCGCTTTTGCTGAATTCAAACCATTTGAAGATGCTGATTTCTGTATGTATTTATTACTTTTTGAAGTTAGATAATCATCTTTAATAGCATTATCAGTTTGACCAACATCGAAGCCGGATACGTCTAACTGAGTCGTAGCAGAGTTAGTCTCAGAAGAAATGAAAGATGTAGAAGAACCAGTGATATTTTTATTCCTAATGAAGCTTTCATTGAGCAACAATTTACTCATCTCCGATTCTATTGATTTCTTTTTGATTGAGTGTTTCTCATAAGTAACATTTTTTTCTAATTTTGCTTTGGGAATTGCACCTTTAACGCTTGCTGTATCGTTAGTATCGAAGGAAGAGTTTTCGACCGCCGGTGCATTATTTTGATCGATTTTTCGTTCTGTTTCCTCAGTTTCTAAAACCGAAGTATCGTTGGAAATAATTTCAATATCTTTTGATTCATAATCTGGATATTGCAAAGCAGATTCATTAGTTGTAGAGACAATTTCTGTTTCTTCGGCTGATTTAGTATAACCAGCAGAATCGCTAATCGAGGATGATATCTTAAATTCAATTCCATTTTTCAAACTTTTGTTTTTGATCTCTTTTTTAGGATTCAAACTAGTTTTTGAGTCAATAAATGCATCTGCCGTTTGTGATTTTGATTCTATGGCAACCCCTGAAACAGATTTAGTCTTAATTTCAGTTCTGGATCCTGTCTGAGTCAGAGAATTTGGCACATTATTTTTGGATACTTTTATTGATGCAACTTCAGCTTCAGTCTCAATTTTTAGCAAACTCTCAAAATTTTCTGTAGCTGAAGTGGATATTGCACCACTAACAGCTATAGTAACAGACGAAATATGAGTTGACAGGTGTGATGTATCAGCAAAAGTGTCGTCGGTATTTATCAGAATGGTTGAGGTTGAAACTTTGATGACATCCCCACTGAGTGTAGTTTGTTTTAGTTCATTTATTGTGAAATATGAAGAAGAATCTTCATGTACTTTTCGGGCATAATTATACGCCTTTGATAAATGGCCACCCTTGTAAGCAATTTGAGTTGCAATTGCAAGTAGACAAACGAATAAAATCTGTAACAAAAATTTAAAAGTATTGTACATTAATGAGTTTGAGGTGGCAAGGCCGTCTGGAATTCTTATAACATGTATCGTGTTTGCAGCTGATGTACTTGCAAGATATTTGCCATCTGTTGAGAAACAGACTCTCGTAATTGCAAAAGTATGAACATGTTTGAATGTCTGAACAGTTGATAAGGTGCTTGTCTTTAGAATAGTAACAGAGTTGTCATTTCCTGATAAGGCAATTAATCCGCTAGATTCATCCATTGAAGTGATACCTTTTATGGTTCTTGAAACAACTCTAGTTTTCAAAATGCTTGATTTACCTTGCAATGAGATTTTTGCCAGTATCACTCCACCTGTTGGTTTCAAACTGGCCGAAATAACGATTGTTTCTAAATCGATAAATCTTATTTTGCTGAGAGCCCAGTTTGTGAAGTCAGTTCTACGCAGGATTGGACGACCTGTTATGATTGAGATAACCTCCAATGTGGACGAAGTTATATAAGCCAACACTTTACCATCTGGGCTAATGTGAATGTCTTTAACATCGTTACCAGCTTCAATTTCGTATTTTTCTGCTAAAGTGACTGGATTTATAATATGGATAACAGTTGGAATTTTTGAAGACGCGATAGCTGCAATTGAGCCGTCTTGTGATATATAGGTTAGCTTCTGGTAATCGTTTGGATTCGTGATACCATCCAAATTTGAGGACGAGACAAACTTCAAATGCTCATTTTGGTAAACATATTTGCGCAAATGATTGTTTTGGCCGTTTTTAATATTTGCAGAGCTTTCATTACAACCTAAAAGAATGATATTACCATTACAATCTAAACTTGTAGGGGAATCATGCTTTGGATCCAACGCTAATTCTCGGAATTTTTTTATTTTTTTCGCACGGTCAAAGTCAATGACTACTGCTGTCAGCTTGTTTGGTATACCATTATTACCTTCGCCTCCACCTCCAGTAACTAGTAGAGTGTTATGATTCAAAAACTTGGCTCCATAAATCGGATAGCCTAGGTTGTAAGATGAGGTTTCCAATTTAACCATTTTTTTTTCTCAAAAGATAGTATCTGAACACTTCTTGGATGCACTTATAGTGTTTAACTACTCTGATCTTGATCTCTCTGTATGAACAGCTAGCTGGATAGTTTTATTGACGAGAATTTTGCAACAGCGCATTTATTCCTGAACTGGAGTTTGGATCGGAACTATATGTATTTCACGTGACTATGACCTCGTAATTAAAGCTAAACCGATGATGATGATGATGATGATAAGGAAAAAATTATTCGAGATACCCAAAAGTTACAACAACGAGAGGAAAGAAGAAAGAATGACAGTGAATAACGGGAAGGTGCGCAGACTACTTTCCATTCAATCGCACGTTGTTCATGGGTATGTTGGTAACAAGGCTGCGACCTTTCCATTACAATATAAAGGCTGGAATGTTGATGCGCTGAATACAGTGCAGTTATCTAATCATCCAGCCTTTGGCTCATTCACAGGCCATAACACCACCTCCGAGGAGATTAAAGATATTTACGAAGGTCTCAAGCAGATAGATGTGGTGTACGATGCGATATTGACCGGATACATGCCGAATGAGGAAGGATCCAAGGTGATGGGCGAGATTTGTATTGAAATTTGCAAAAACAGCAAAGATGTGAAATGGGTATTTGATCCTGTGCTGGGTGATAACGGAAGAATATACGTGTCTAAGGGAAACATTCCCATTTACCAGAATATCCTGGAATCCGGCTATGTGAATCTGGCAACACCGAACCAGTTGGAAATGGAAGTTTTAACACATACAAAGATCGTGGATCTCAAGTCGTTACTCAATTCAGTTGAAGTTTTCCACACATTATACAATGTTGACAGTGTTGTGGTGACTTCAGTCTTATTCGACAGTGATGAAGACTTCTTTTACTCTGCTGGATCCACCAAAAATTCAGACTCAAGCTTGGAGTCATTCTACTTTAAAGTTCCAATAATCAAAGCCTCGTTTTCAGGCAGCGGTGATTTGTTTTCTGCATTAATGGTTGACTCATATTTTAAATACTCTGATGGGCACACCAAAGAGGATACTTCTGTATTTCAAAGTCCCTTAGTTAGATCATTAGGTGAAGTTTTATCGACAGTTGAAAAGGTTCTAGAATTAACATATGAGGACGAAAGAAGGATCCTGGCAGAAAGCAACCAAGAGATACCAAACGTCATGAAAATCAACAACTTGCGATTGATTCAGGCGAGAGATCTCTTTTTAAATGAGAATCAAAGCTACGACCCGATATTCCAGTTTTAAATCGTTAGTCTTGAATAGTCAATTATTTCAATTTTGGCAAAATTTTGTAGTTATGATTGTCAAGATGTATCTTGCGATAAGCTTATTGGCACCTTTATCAGCTATGCTCCTGCCTTAAACCAACCTTTAATACAATAATCCCATATAAAGAGATATCCAAGTTTACCCTCGTATATTGCCTAATTGGGTAATCACACCTCGGAGCGCCACTGATCTTATAAGTTAGCTTGTTATTGTCTGTTGCTTCTTACTACAAGTTCTTACTACCATTACCACCACTACGATCAATACATCTTTTAAACGTATCATTGAGCTTTGTGAAAAGCCGAAATATTGAGAAGCCATTAAAAGATAACGAAAACTGTTTTTTTTTTGAATCATTATCGTCTGTTAAATGAGCCTGCAAGATGAGAAGAGTCCCTTATTAAGGACAGATAACGACAAAACAAATAAATCACAAAAGTCTAAAAGATATACTAAAAGGTTCTTAATCAGCAGTATTCTTGTGGTAATAATAATTTCATTTTTTTATACCCATAAAACTGATGAGATCGGTATAAAATCATCACCATTGCCGCAACCAGTAGACTTAGAAAACTCAAACATATTGAGTGAGATACAGGGTTCATCATTTCAATTAAAGCATATTTACCACCATAATACAGGTGTCAATCATAGGCTACATCGCCGTTTGGATATTACCGAAAAATTCATTCGAGAAAACGACCTTCATGTTTTAAATAGTAATATCGAAGATTGGACCTCAATCTACAGCGATAAATCGCCCTGGGATGTGAAGTTACCATACAAGAAAATGAGTCACCAGGTTCGCAGACTATCAAATCGTGATCCAGATTTTGTTGAATCGTATTTAAACTACGCCGACAAAGTAGGTTCTGCAAATGTCGAAGGCATTCATTTGGATTGGCAAGATGATGAAATAGACGCACCAAACATCACTGATAAAGAAACTGTTGTGACTTTAGCATTAATGTCAGCAAATGCATATGTTGAAATTCCCCAAACTGGGGACTGGCAGGATGTAGGCGGAGATTGGAATCAATCGCAAAATCATGGTTGGAATTCTACTGGTGTTAGAGGTCATATATTTGTCAACGATGACAACTCAACTGTTGTCCTTGCTTTGAAAGGAACAAGTGCTGCTGTTTTTGCTGGTTCAGGAAATCAAGAAACTGTTGTGGAAGACAAAATCAATGATAATTTGCTGTTTTCATGCTGTTGTGCAAGAGTAAGCTATATGTGGACAACTGTATGCGACTGTTACAAGAGTTCGTACACCTGCGATCAAGACTGTCTCGAGCGTGAGTTATACAGAAAAGATCGTTATTATCAAGCAGGCATGGATATCTACAGGAATGTTACCAATCTATATCCAAATTCAAGTATTTGGGTTACTGGGCACTCGTTAGGTGGTGCATTATCAAGTTTATTGGGCAGAACTTATGGATTACCAGCGGTTGCTTTTGAAGCACCGGGCGAACTTTTGGCCACGAAAAGATTGCATTTACCAATGCCACCAGGTCTACCTTCGTATTTAGAAGCGATTTGGCATTTCGGTCATACAGCTGATCCTGTTTTTATGGGAGTTTGTAATGGTGCAAGTTCAACATGTTCAATAGGTGGATATGCTATGGAGACACAATGTCATACAGGAAAACAATGTGTTTATGATGTCGTTACTGACAAAGGGTGGCGTGTTAGTATGCTGAATCATAGAATTCATACGGTGATTGATGATGTTCTCATGGCATATAATTCAACTGCTGAATGTCTCCAACCTCCTCCATGCCGTGACTGTTATAACTGGAATTTCGTAACGGATGAAAATAAGTCAAGGCATAGAAAGACAAAAACAACG
>JAJMCJ010000269.1:0-11696 GCA_030572875.1 Wickerhamomyces kurtzmanii | reverse complement strand
ATTACAATTTCCTCAGCAGATGTTCAGTAATAATCAGTTCGTTCCTCAGTATAATGCTGTCAACAGCAGTACCAGTAATATACACTATCCATCAGACTCTTTAGGAAAGCAGTCTGACAGTACAAGGTTCACTCAACACCAACTGAACAATAACGAAGCATATTCAAACGGTATTTCAAGAGATTTTTTCACTTTAATTAATGAAAATCATAATAAAGCTACAGCCATGACAGCAAACTACATGCTCCCTCAGTACAACGTTGAATTACAATGTAACCAACAATTCGTTGAACCGAAACATGAACAAGATCAATTGGTCATCACAAGCAATCCCCAGCAGCATCTTCAGCAAATACTACCAACTCCATCGTCTTCGTTTTCTCAACCTGAGGAAGCCTCAGTTACAACTTCAACAGAAGAGTTCGAGACGACGGATATAGTCGCTTTAAAGTCAATGTTGAATTCTGCGGAACGCGCAAAGTGGAAATTCATAGCATCCAGACTAGCAAGAACCACAGGAAGAAGGGCAACTTCGACTTGCTGTTCAAAGAAATCAAAAGAATTATTAGGTCTACCCCTTGATAGCTTTGAAGGCCCTTTAAGTTCTAGTTTACCATATGTAGTTGCCAAAGACGGCTGGAACTCAATTGACTAAGTGTCGAGGTTATTTTTCTGTTACTTTTTTAGTTTGTTCGGAGTTACGTTTCATTTTTTTCATTTAAACTCTAGTTTTTTAGGTGTGTTTAGACACAACTGTATTTGGAAAAGAGGTATTTGGGTCTCAGAATATATTTCACCATATTTTGATGTGAATTTAGTAGCTTATAAGTAAGTGTCGATGTAAATCAGAGAAGTGGCTAATTATATCACGTGACCTTATAAGAATATCCATTTTTCAATATTGCAGAAAGGGTAGTCTATTATTAATTAACTATCCAACATAAACACGACAGGTCCTTAATGATGTCAACTGAGCTTGAATCGTCTCTTGCGTTGAACTTACCCGATAATCCTCAACCAACAATATTTAGAATTTCACCTTCAGATTTACCTGAACACGATAGGTTTGTAGAATCAAAACATATAGATAATGATAGTATCAAACAATTAAATCCTGGAAATTATCAAATAAATAAACTCAATAAAACAAACGACGAGTATTTACTATATAAGACGGATAAAAAAGGGGAGTTGAAAGTAACAGATAATGGGTTTCTGTTAGGTGATAGAAAATACTTATTCACCACTTTTACATTACCTGGACGAGGTAAGAAATTGTTTGTACTTGGTAGCGAGATTTCAAGACTGCTTGGCTACAAGTCCTCATACGAACTGTTTAAGAACTTTAAACAGCTATACAGAATTGAACCAAACGGAATGGAAAAGAAATATCTAGTTGAGAATGATTTGATTTCGAATGACTTAGCAACTGCAAAATCTTTGTATATGCTCTTTGGAGCAAGAGTTCTTTTAAATGGAATCAGAGTTCAGGATGATTATTGGGAAACCATTGCATTGGAGCAAGGTTTTACCGAAAATGATCAAGTTTTTCCATTCAAAAAAGAGAAGTTAATTGACGCGGTGAATAATGTTGATTTGGAGATTGAACCCATAATCGACACACCAATTTTTAATAAAAAAAACATTCAAATCACACCAATTCCACCCATTGAGCAAAGACAGGAGTATTTAGTTTCTCAGAGCTCTGGATATCAAGCACAATGTTTGCCAGGGCAAGGTATAAACGGTGGGTTGGAACTGGGGTCACTGTCTCATGTACCGAAGTATAAAAATGATAATCATACAGTCAAGCACCGCAATTTGTTAGGGTTGAGCACCAGCTCAAACCCCCTGAATTTGTCAAATGCAACGTCGAGTAAGTTGCCAATTTCAAGAACTCTTACAGGTAAATCATCAAATGGATTACCGTACTATAAACCAAATATTGTTAAAAGGATTAATAAAATTGACTCGAAAAACTTAAATAGAATTGAATATTTACACTGCTCTGTTGAGACAAATAATCTTATATCTCTGAATCGAAACTATAGACAAAGACAGTGGAAATATTATTATCAACAGAAAGCAGGTATTAACCCAGGACTTACTAAGAACGATAAGGATTATTTTGAAAAGGAAGTTAAAGAAACTTTGTTGAAAACTGATGAGGAGATTAAATACAATGAATATCTGAATATCAATCAAGTTTTTACAAAAAAGAGAAACCCAAACCCAAATTATTTAGGTCATTCAAATATCAGTGGTGTTAAACCTCCATATTTGAAGCCAGATAAAAGCCTTGGTCTAAATTTATCTCAACCAGGTCGGCAATAGGTGCTATTATATTCTTTAGTTCTTTAGTCTTTTAGTTTATTTGGTTAAAAAGTAGACAATAGATTAACTTCTACAAAAATTGAAAAGAAGTTTTTTGTATTTTTTTTTATATTATCTTAATTGAATGAATAAACACATCTATATTAGTTTGGCTTTAATATCTCTCCGTAAACTGAAAGTAAATATACTCAAGGATAAGGTTAAAAAGACCAAAACGATAAGAAAGTATTTCAATCCGTTTAATAATTCGTGAACAGAATTTTCCTGTTTGTCTTTTTCTGACAGTACTAAATAGTTCACCAATTTCTTTAATTCTTCAATTGAATATTCATTTTCTCTTAATTGATTGATATTTTCGGTACTCAACTTGTTTATTGAATTTGTCAATGGCAATGTCTGTTTATTAAGGAAACTTTCAAAATCAATTAATTTGGCTTTAATGTCTGAAAATTGTGATTCTAGATTTCCAATTTTTTCAGTTAATTTCTTTATAATTAATGAATGTTCATTAAACGACAATGTATCTACTTCTTTATTGTCTCCAAATGATAATGTGTTCAGTTGATTCTCAATTTTGCTGAATTTGTTTAAGAGTTCATCATGATTAAGCTTGTTATCAATTGAAACTAAGATCTTTGACAATGTATCTGATGAAGCTGATAATGAAGGTTCAGATGCTGAATCATGATCTTCTATATTAACAATTGGTTTCACAATCTCAGTATTCACAAGCTTATTATCCTTAACAGTTTCTATTACAGTAACAGGCTGCTCAACATATCCATTATCATTTTCTAAGGCTTCACTTACTACACCGCCATAAGTTTTCAATTTTAAAATTTCAAAGCTCTCATGTATATCAGTGGATTTAGCGCTAATACCTATTTTGTAATTTTGTGGTAACTTAACTTGTGAAGTTTTAAAACAAACTCTGTTATTAACTTGTAACTGTAAAAAATGGTCTCTATTGTAACTTAATCTCAGTGTATTTGGAACTGGAGAATCTTGATACGCTAAAAGACAACTCGCAAAGAAATCGTCGTAAATATCTTCTCCCTCCTTGAATTTTTTGGTACCATCATTTAAATATGCTTTAACTGATGACCCCATCTTACCATCGCTATCTGTCAAAAGGTTCAATCCATCAAATAATGAAGAACCACCAAAGAAATTAGTTTCTTGAGGTGTTTCAGAAACATACCAAAAAGATAGACCATTTCCAGATTTTCCGAGAGCGCCAATACTTCTAAACGTTAATTCAATTGACCATGAATCATAGGATACTTCTATATCATTCCAGATTGAACCAATTGACGATTTTTTTGGAGTGAGAAGAATTCTACCATTATCCACTACTGAGTCACCAAATAATTTCCAGTCTGTAAGATCTGTGTTAGAAATCCTCCCTTATTAAGTTGATTAAAGTGCTTAATTCAATTGTACTCACTTGTCAGATCATCTATCGTTTTAACTCTAACCAAATCAGGCAAAGATAAATCTTCGTCAATCAAGTCTTCATCCTTGATATGCAGATCGTGGCAGATAGCAAATCCAAAAACAAATACTAAAAGAAGAGCATGTAGCAGTTTCATTTTAACTTTTTGCGTTACTATTCTTTATACGAAAGTATATGTATATATATATATATATGCCTTCTTCCTTGAAATGTTAAAAAAATCAATCATATCGGTTAGCGCAGCACGTCTACTCTGCTACTCATCGAACTAAGCTAAAATAAATTGTTATATAGTAAGTCTACCCTTATTCAACAAATTAACTACTTTAACGTAGCAGACTCATCACACTCATTGCATTCAGTACAGTCTATGCACTTCACGCAATTTTTTGACTTTTCAGCTACTAGTTTTCCCTCATTTTTGTTCAACTTATCGATATGACCCAATTTCTCCTGAGGCAAAATAACGTCTCTTAAAAGCTGCTTCAAAATCTTCGAGTCGGGAAACCCATCATTTGCAATCCTATCCCATAGCAGAAAAGTATTACTGCTTTCATCTTTCTTGACCTCAACTCTGAAAGTACCAGATTCCGATGGTATTAACGAAACTTCACCTAATTTATCACCAAAAGTGGACAGTAACTCCTGCAAGTACCACGCTGCTCGTAGGTTCCATTTGCATTTTGTGCAGAATTTTATGGTTATTCTTGGATAGTGTGGGCTCGACATCTTTTGAGTTTATAAAGTTTCTTATAAATACTTCTCTGCTATATGATTATATATAGAGACATGCGACGGGCACGACAGATATTTATTTAAAAATATTACCCGCTCACAGGACCATACAAGCCCTAATTTGAAATGTAAATAAATATAAGAGACTGACGCTTTTATTATTCAATCTTCAAATAACGGAAGCAGCGCGACAGAAAAGAAAATGCCCTCGTTTGCTGATAGTTTTTGGACAAACGACTACTCTTCTGGTATGTGTTACTATATGCTTTATTATACTTCACTATAGGCATCAGTAGATGCGGTACGAATTTTACTAACTATAATCCAGGTATCGAAGTTTTATTTGCGAAGCTTTACCAAGGATGTTTTGAGAATGAAGAGTTTTTAAGCTTATTCACAACCAGATTTGATTTCGAGTTAGAGTATGCGAAAAGACTGAATGCTATTCCAATAGTTCACGTCCCTTCCAAAAATGGATTCGGTAAAGATGACGGTGCTAGTCTGAGAACTGCGTTTGAAGGAATTTGCACAGAAATGGGGAGAGAGGGAGAGTACCACTTACAGGTTTCTGAAAACATTAAAAATATGGTTATTGAACCTTTTTCAAAATGGTCTTTGGATCATAAGCAAAGAATTGAATATTCGGAGAAAATATTGAAAAACAACTTGAAGATCTACAATAACAAAAAAAAAGTTGTTGAGAAGTCACAGAAAAAGTATTTCAATAAGTGTCGACTACTTGAGGATCTGAAATCAAGTTTGACAGAAGACGAAATAAACTTCCAATTAAACAATGTGAATATAAACAATGATGACAACTCATTAGAGAATGACTATGAGACAATTGTGAGGCTGGGGGGTATAGAATACGACAGATTGGGATTAAAAGAACTGCTGAATGCCATGCTTACTCAGGTTCCACAAGGACAATTTAAAGTTGCGATTCTAGGTACATATGACAAAGTGAGCTCAGGTGCTTCAATTGTTAAATGGTTACAAGAAGCTTTAGGTATATCTACTATTGAGAAAGCTGAGACATTTGGTAAAGATCTGATATTGAACGGTTTTGTGAAACACATCAATGGTGTTGGATCAAGCTTTGTCAACAGTGGAAACTTTCAATACCAATGGAAAAATTATGCTTTTGAGATTGCCGAAATAACTCTAAAAACTGAACAAGAGCAAGAAAATAAAATGTCAAACTATCTAGATGATTTAAAGACAGCAATAAACTATGAGGAACCGAACTTGAAGAAACTTACAAAGGAAGTCAATGACTTAGATATTCTTTATAAGACAGAAGTTCTGAAATTAGACAAAATTAGATGTGATTTGGAAGAACTGATTATTGATCATTTGTCATTCATGGAAAAATGCGAATCAGATAGATTGAAAGCATTGAAAAAGGTCATGTTAGATTTTTTAGCCTCTATTTCCAATAAGATTGCTAGTCTAAGGTCAGTTGTTGACCAATTGATGATTTACGAAGAAACAATTTCTCCCTCTGGTGATTTATTGTTTTTGCTAGAAAACTACCGTACTGGATCGTTTGTACCAAATGTCACATTATATGATAACTACTATAATTCCGATAATCAAATTTTTGGTGTTGATTTAGAAACGAGATGCAGATCAGATCATAAAGTAGTCCCAATAATAATAAGTACTATACTTTCATATATGGACAATATATATCCAGAGTTACCAAATGATGATATAAGAACAGGAATCTGGACTATACCAGTCAAATTACAATCAACCCATCAATTACGAGCAATTTTAAATGCCGATTCATCCTCATTAAGTCATGACACTCTCACCCACTATGACCCACAGATAATCGCAAATGTTTTGAAGTTGTATTTGTTGGAATTACCTGATTCAATTGTTCCAACTAATTTATATGATCTTATAAAGTCTCTGTACAACCAATTTGGACTAGCGTCTGATACTGAACAACGAATAATTGGAATTTCAAACACTTTGGCCAATATACCGAAGTGCAATGTGGCGACTTTGGATGCTTTATGTACCCACTTCACAAGATTAATCAATATTCTATCCAACAAAGATAATTCAATATCCGAGAACTTCAAAGTTTCAATCTCTCAGGAGTTTTCTAACTGTGTTTTAAGACCAAAAATTCAAAATAATGTATCCATTAGCGATAAGCACACATATAGATTTGTTTATGATTTATTAACTTTCAAAGATAGAATCTTTAGTGAGTTGAAGAGAAATAACAGTTCAATTAACAAAAAGAATCTTGAGAGATCAACCAATGAAAGAGGAAGAAAAGAAGCAAATTTCAATAACAGCAATCTGCAATCAAGATTAAAAGAAGCTGTTAAAATAACACCACCTAAAGCACTCAAACAAAAAGAGTTACCGGTCATTAAGACAAAGATGGAATCACTAAGTGTAACGCATCTCGATGACGAAATGGTTAAGAAGCACACAAGGACATTGACACCTGCTAAAGTTGAGCTGTCCAAATCAACAAGTACTCTACTAGATAGTACTGGAAACATTACAAATAACGAGGACGATCCAATTGTTATTGATTAGTGAACAAAAGTGGTCTCTTTCATAAGAACGCAAAAACTACAAAACCAGTAAGTACAATTAACAATTTAATACAAGTATAAATTGTAAAAGACAGCTCCCTAAAATCATAACCAAACAATATACACATAATTTCTAGAAATTTTCAACTGAACAAACCTAAACTAATCCTCATCCGAATACACTTTAAAGTTCCTATTTTTCAAATGCAAATCATCTCTTAAAAATGAGTTACTTTTTGAAATTATATTGTCATTTTCGAGTCTGTTACTACTACCAAATAATCTCTTTGGTTTGTAATTTTGCTCATCTTCCGTTAACTTTCTAGTTTTTTTCTCTCCATGTTTACTAATATAAATAATTTCAGTCTGTTTCACATTAATTAAATCAGAATTTGGTTTATTTGATTTAGTATTGACAAAGGGATTAACCAATTCTGTATTTTTAATAAAGATTTCATCATCAGAATCACCAGAATCTAAAGCGCCCGCACCACTATTGTTATTCCATTCTCTGGCTAATGACCTTGATACTATTTTTGATGACGGTGTAAGGTTAAAATTGGTATCTTTGTTAGTGAAACATAGTTTCCTCTTTGGTGTCTTAAAAATATTATCAAACCCAGAATCTTCTATATCAATCTGATCAACAGTAGATTTTTTAAATTTAATTGGTGATGTAAAGCAGTTACTAATGTTTTGACCGGATGCACTTTTTGCCCTGCCGCTTCCTATGGTTGATGGTGTTGGGTGGAAAAATATTTTTGAACCTGATTGAGGTAGCTGTATAGCATCTGCCAATTCCTTTCTTCTTCTTGTGGATGATATTGTTGATTTATGTGGAGTTGAATCGGGAGTTAGAATAGTTAACCGTTTCGTCTTTAATGCAGTAGGTGTCTTTAAATTCGAATTATTTATCGCTATTGATTTTTTCAAATCAAATTCATCTTCTAAATTTTTCTTGACAAACTTTAAGGATTTTGGAGTTTTTGGAGTTGACGATTCACTTGGTGGTGTTTGTGGTAAAGATGACATTTGAATATACCTAACAGAATTTTTACCATATAAGATTTTTACAAAACAAACAACCAGGGCAAAAAACAGAATGACAAGTAATGAATGAGATAAATAGCAAAATCTTATAAGTTTATAGACAAACAAGCTTATATGGTCTATAAATTCTTTATGGAGGTATCTAATACTATATTTGTTTCACAAATGGCTGGTCGTGTTTCGCGTTTGTTCAGAGGGTAATATTAGTAATTATTCTACTTAGGTAATATACCTAATGCGTAAATGAATTATTAAACAAGGTGTCTTGATTAATCTCTGAAGAAATATGGACAGAAACAGAAACAGTTAAACTCTGTTTTAGTGAATGCTTTCATAAAGGCCTTTGTGAACCATTCTTCTATTGTTTACTTTTGAGAGTTTGCTGACGGTAAACTCCATTTAGCGATATAGGTAATTGGTGGTTTCTGACAAAAAAGAAGAATAAATATTGCTACTAATAATTTTGCTGTAATTGTTTTAGCGTTGTTTAAGCGTTCTTTCAGTATTCATAAACAAAAAATATCTGTTTATTCTTTACTCATTAAGTTTTCAGCTAGCGAGGATTTATACAAGTGACTGAATTACATGAACGATTTTCATCCCGGATAATACGTCAAATCGCCCGCTTTGCTACGTCAAACAAGCGCAATCCAATATATAAGTCCACTACGGACGCTATGGATAGTTCCTATTCTTTCTATGGTGCTCCCGGGGTCTACGAGATTTCACTATGTTCAACAAAATTAACCATTGCTATAATAAGCCTGCGAAAGCAATATAACGCAAGATATTTTGGCATCCCGAAAGTAACAAAGTTGCTATTTTTCGGCTTCTGTAATGTTCTCTATGAAGTCATCGGCTCTTGAATGATGCAACGATACCTAAAATAACTGTAAAGACACTCCTCGATACTTTATTGCGAAAATTGTTACAAGGTGGTGAAACTTCTGTTTGATTGCTATTTAACCAAAAGGTATAAATAGGTAGGTCTACCCATTTCTTTTAATATAAATCTCGTTATTCTTTTAAATTCTCTTTGATTTAATAAATTCATTAAAAGAATTAACTACACAGTTTACAAAAAATTCAATTAACAATGTCTGATTGTAAGTGATAAGTTTACAAGAATTTCTGGTTTGGAAATTTCACGTATTGAAGCTAACAGTACAAATAGACGGTAGAAAAGATTTATCTGATAAAGTCTCTGAAAAAATCACCCCTGACTCACAAAAGTCATACGCAAAACAAGCGCAGGAACATATTAGTTCAGCCGCTGACAAAGTGGGTGCTGCTGTTCAACCGGAAGACCAAAAGTCATTTGGTCAAAGAATTGGTGATTCAGTACAATCCGGCCACGACAGTGCCAAAAGTGCCAACTCTAAGAGCTTGAGTGAAACTGCTGGCGAATACGTCGAAGCTGCTAAAGAACAGATCTCACATGCTGCTGAGTATGTTTCTGAATCACTAACTGGTGCAAAGGAAGGTGCTGAAAAAGGTATCTCATCCGGCTCGAAAGGGTCTGGTTTATAGATTCTAAAGTTTCTGGGAACTGTTTTCTTTAAATTCTAGTTGAGATTATTCGACCAGCTTGTCTTTATAAATGTTTGGATTTATGCGCCGCTGAACGAGTTGTTGAATAAGCTATAAATGATTTAGGTAGAGTATATCAACGACAATATTCAGATCGCAATATGTAGTAACACAAACAAACAAACAATAGAAAACATCACAAATCTGTACAATTACCTCTCAGGCGAATTTCTTATTTCGACAAATTATTTAATATCATCGACCCTGAATCATTTGCTATGTCTTGATAAACTATCTATCTGCCTCTTTCTGGAGTATTATACTATGCGTTCAAGAACTGAAATAGCAGAAAGAGTCTTTTGGGTCAAATTTGGGTGTTCAGCCGCATAAAATATCAATCAATAAGTTCTAAATTATTTCGATCCACAAAAAACAATTTTGAATTTTTATATCTTCAAAGACTTTATGTTGTTGTAATTGTAGCCGCCGGTATCAAAGTACAAATATTGAACGATAGATTTGTTTTTTGTTTTGAAATTATATTCATTAGTTTTCAAATTTTATTTGAACGCTATCAATAAAAAAGAAAAGATCGAGCTCGCTTTAGATCAAAAGATTCATCAGAATTTTACATTTCACCAATTTTGATTACAAAGGCTCTGTCTGCTATTCAGTGGAAGTATTTGTTCTGGTATATGAGTGATGCATAAGGGTTACAAAAATACATTTTCGAGCTATGAATAATATCACACCTTTAAAGTACTTTATTGGTTTGTTTATACCTGAATGTTTGATTATCTTTTTTCTAGAACTAATTATTGGCAGTGGGTGATAGTCCAACAACAGATTTTTTGGCCTGGAGATTACACGTTTCGGGTTCTAGTGTCTTTCTTATTTCGAACTTTATATCCAAGCAGGGGTTAATACATTGGAAGAGTGATACTTTGGATTCAAGCTCTTATCATCCCACTTGGTTTACAAATTCAGTATCTAATTTATTCAATATTATTCCTAAAAGTTCTATTCTTTTCGACATTGTCATTATTTCGACCAACTCATTTCTGTTATTGAGAGAAACTCTTGAATCGATATCAACCTTGATTGACGAATCTACAATAATTATTATTGATGCAAGTTCTGGTGTTGAAATCGAGCTGGTAGCACATCAACTTGTCTCTCATTGTGCGTGCCTTTCTGTTTTATGTGATGTTGATGTAAGAATGATTGGGAATTCCTCCTACCTTGTTAAAGGTTCAGACTTTACCACAATCTTTGGTTACTCTTGTAACGGAACAAATACAGAAAACAACAATTTAGAGTTATATAAAAAAAACATGAAACGACTCGGCTCAATTTTCAAAGATAAAGAGTCAAAATTAGAAAATTGTATTACTTGCTTAAAGAATTCAGGTATAAGTACAGTGTTCAAGTTGTCACCGACTGATGAACCAAGATATGCTTTCTCATCTCAAGTATGGTATAGGTGCATACCTTCGATTAGCATTGATGCATTATCTCTTGCGTTTGAACAGTTTGATTATAAAAAATTGGTGAATACGTACTCAATATCTCCTATTTTTAGAGGACTTATTAAAGAGTTGATGAATATTGCATTATCTAGTGGGTCAGCCGATTTGAGAAAACTATTTGGTGATGGCGATATTCATAATGAAATTACTCGGTTGATGATTTTAAAGCAACCTTTCAACCAGAAATATTTTGAAGAATCTCCAATTTGCCTATCTGCATCTCGTCTTACATATAGTTTTATTCACTGTTTACCAACAAATTTAAGTATTTTGTTGTTTCAGCCAATTTTGATAGCTGACTCATTAGACATAAGCTCCGTCAACATCAACTTCCTATACGCATTTTTTATCAGACTTGAATCTATTAATGGCCTGAATTTAGACAGATTAAGTTCAAAAAATGTTGAGAATTCTAGGATTTTTGGTAAAAAAAGAATTCCATCCCTTTTTCACTTAAATAATGATAGTGAATCACCAATAAATCTGACAAAATTC
>JAJMCJ010000268.1:0-11717 GCA_030572875.1 Wickerhamomyces kurtzmanii | reverse complement strand
AAAAGAAATTCATCTGTCAAGGTTCTTAGAAATGGTAAGCAGGTATATAGAGGCTTATTGTGTACTTTGAAACAGGGGAAAGAAGATAGCAATGAGGTCAAGAAAGGTAACGAGTGTGGGTTATCTTTTATTAATTGGGAAGATTTTGAACCAGGTGATATAGTTCAAGTTTTTGAGGAGGTTGAAGTCGCACGATTTCTATGATTGTGTTATATATATTATGTATTCTTGTATATATAAAAAAGAAGCAAGTAACTGTTTTATGATCGTTTAAATACACAGTACTTTGATATTGCTTTTTACATTTCATCTAAAATTACAAACTAGTTTTTCACTTCTTCTTCCCATTGAACACCACACCATTCTTCAACATATCCAACATGGTTATCATCAAATTTTGGAATGAAATCCTCCACATCCGTATAGACTATAATGGTACCCCATTCCATACTTTCTAAACTATTTTTTGAGTTTTTCTCTAAATCAATTATTGCCTTCGGCATTAATTGTAATTCGAAATGTCGATTACTAGATGGATTATAACCTGGAGAGGGAATCAAATTCTCATGAATTATTTTCGAAATTTCATTCTTATCGGAATATATTAAAGGTTTTCCACCCAAATCATATCTTAGTATCTGTGATCGGTTGTACTGAACAATGTTAATGAAATGTTGAAAAACTGAGTCTTCTAACATATCTGAAATTTGTTTTGCTTCTGGATTCAGTTTAGCTGAGGATGAACTGATTTCAGCTTCAACATCCAAGGTCGAATCATCAATCTTCACTCCATCTGGAAGTTTAACTGGGCTACTCTTTTTGAACTTTTCTTCTTCAACATACATGAAATAACCTGGAAATTCTGGCAACTTTACTGACTTTAGTTTTGAACCTATTACTGGTTTCTTCAAGTTATTTGCAACAACTGAAGCATAGTTTGTTTTCGAGTTAGATTCCGTTTTTAGTGGTTGCTTAGTCGATTCATCCTTTTTAGAATCAAATGGATTTTCAGCCTTTGAAAGCGCAAAAGGATTAGAGCTTGAAGTCATAAAGGGATTTGAAGCACTGACGTCACTAACACCATTATTGAATAAGTTTTCAGTTAACTTTATTTGGTAGTTTTTCTGTTTCTCTATATTCAATTTCTCATCTAGTTTAATCTGAGCAAATTCATCAATATCTTTTTGTAATTTTTCAACCTTTTTAGGATCTTTTGAAACAGCTCTTATAGCTCTTATCGAGCCCTTTTTACGATTGCAAACTGGTTTTGTACATGCAAATACATAGATTACTCTATCATAAAGAGATCCTTCTAATGGAGAAAAAGCTTGCAGTAAGAGAGCCATTGGACTAGAACATGATTTACAGAGCAAAAGATCATCGGATGGAGGTGAGTCCGGATGCAGCCATACCTGAATAATCGTTAGGCAAAAATCAAAGATTTCGCAAGGAGATACGTACTGGTTGACCACCAATAAATGAATCTTCGATGGTGGGTTCTTCACCTGCTGCTTCAAATGACGAGTCTATGAAACCCAAAAATGTGCTCGAAGTCTTAAAAAAATCATCTTCCTCCTCCTCTTCAGACGAGTATTCATAGTTAGCAGACATTTCTGGTTGTGTGTTTTTTGATATAAATACAAATAGATAGATATTCAAAAAAAATTTCATGTTCATGATGATATAATATGGTTATGGCACACTAAATATAATTGGGTAGGGGCAACATGACAATAGAGATTTGAATTTATAAACTATATAAATATCAAATAAAAAATAAAAATAAAAATAAAAAAGAAAAGACATCTTTAAAATCGTTCAATCAGCAACATTTTAAGTGAAAAAGTACGCAAATAAAGCTCACTAAAGAGTCTCATAAATGAGCTTACGAACTTCATAAGCTTCATTAGCATCTTCTATTTCTTCCCAGTTACCTATAATATCGTCATCACCTCTGACAACAGCCGGTAACAGTCTACCACGACTATAACGTCTCCATACGTTTCTTGCAGCTTCATCGGTTCCCAGGTCGCGATATGTAAAAGGAACTCTATTGGCAGTCAATATAGTGACCAATCTATTTGTTCTGGTAGGCATATGGAAACCACCGCCAGCCAAAGAGGTATAGATATAAACAGGTTCATCCTTTAGAGACTCAATGATCTCCTCTTGAGTAGGTTCATGTAGCTCTTCTTCTGCCACTTCTTCTTTATCTTCTGATTTAACTTCTGGTTCAACTTCTGGTTTAACTTCACTTGTTTCAATTTCATCTGCTTTGGCCTCGATAGTGCGTTCATCTGTAGTTTTAGGTTCCTGTTCTTCGTCGTCTTCATTTTCAATTTCTTTTCCTGAAATTTCAACGAATTCCTCTGTCTCAGCTTCTTTCTTATCCCCAGTTTTTTCAACTTCTTTCTCTTCCTTTTCTTCAACTTCTTTATCATTTATTTCTTCAACTTCTTTCTCTTTCTTTTCTTGATTCGTCTCTGAATCTTTCTCGACGTTAACATTGTTTACTGCACCATCTATCTGTTCAACTTCTTCAGCCACCGGTATGACTTCTTCAGAGTAAATTGCCTTCTCGGATGCAGTTTCTATATCTTTGGAAAGTGGCTTAATCTTTTCTTGGCTACCAATATATTCGGCATTTTTTGCTGTTTCTTCATCTAATTCAGAATCTTTCTCCTTGTTCATAACTGGTATTTCGATGTCAGTCTCATTACTAGTGTTTTCAATATCAATAGACTTGGCTAAAGTCACATTTGCAAAGTCATTAACTGAGGTGGTAATATCCTTTGAACTATCGCCAGCTTCAGCTATGTTTGAGCTAGTTGTGACATTCTCCTTTGTAATGGTCGAAGTTAATTCTGGTCCTGGAGAACTCTTATCCCATGATTTAACATCCAACTTCGCAATCTCTTCATTCAGAGAATCAGCTAGCTTGCCATCTGACTCAGATGGTTCTTCGACTGTCTCAGCATCAACCGTTTCCGTCTTTCTTTTTAAATCAGTTTTAAGTCCGTCAAGTGGCAGAGTCCCAGCTTCAAACAGCTCGGCTGATTCCTCCTTTGCCTGTCTTTGATGATTATCAGTTTTTGTTGAGTCAAGATTCAAATGATCATTCAATGTACCAGAATCTAACTTCTCAGACCCTTCTGCATTTTCATTAAATTTGTCCTCGTCAGATATATTCAAAAGCTTTTCATCGCTTTCTTTCTCATCAGCAGATTCGATTTTTATAGCGTCAAGTTTCTCATTCAATTCATCATCTTCTGGTAAATTTTCTTGGACCGGTTCTACTTTCTTCTTATATGATAAATTCGATTTATCAGTATCTGTAGAAAGATTTTCCCTGGTGAAAGATTGATGGCTATGTTCAACATCGACATCTTCTTCTGTCTCTTCTATGATGTTCTGATTCTTTAAATCAAGATTGGAATACTCATCGCCTATTAGAACACCTTCATCCTGTAATTCTTCGGTTGTTAGAATCTCTTCGCTTGGCTTTTTATTAAAGCTTGAAACTGATCTTGATCTGGAAATGGATCTCAAGTATTCTAAATTTGAAAGATCGCGATGTTCTGATCTACCAGGTCTTGGCTCTGCAATATGCGAAACTGTATTTTGGTAAGAATCGCCTCTTGCTAAATGAGGTCTTTCAAAATGGTTGTTTGCCGACGAAGTTGATCTTGCTGCAGATTGAGATCTTGATTGAACTAAAGGAGAGTCAGTACCTTCACGAGCACCTGCAGGGACAGTTTGTAAGGAATCATTTTCCATGATGAAATCAGGAATTGATGGGGCAGTTTGTGTTGCTGCAATTGGCGATGACTTTTTATGTTTTCTGACAGCCTTTTTCGAGCCTGCTCTCTTAGCAAAATCGTTTGACATTTCAGTAATTGAAGCAATTTGGGAGTCAATAAGTTCATTCAATGAAGGGGTTTCGTTCTTCAAATCGTAAATCGTTGGGGCTGACAATGATGATAATGGTGACGACAAACTTGGCTGAAATGATTTGGTGAGCGATACTGATACATCATTCATTTTCGGTTCATGTTGCTTTAGAGCTTCTTTTTCAATTACTTCGGCTTCTTTATCTGCATCAGCCAGCTCTTGTTCCAGTTTCTGTTCCTTAACCCTCTTGTAATTATCAGTTGAGTCTCTGCCTTCTGTCAGATCTTCAACCGTGCACTTAATCTGGCCGTCAGTATCTAGAACCTCGTCGATATCGTTTTCTTCATTAATCAAAGCACCCTCGTCAATCAAATCATCCACCGTACTGTAATTATCTGAGCTGAATAGCGTCTTGGAAACATTTTTTGTTTTTAAATTCGATAAACTCGAAGATCTGGATTCGTAAGGATTCACGTCTCTTACAGATCCACCTAACAAGGATGGGGTTTCAGATTGTCTCTTGTTGAATCTTTCAATTTCCTCTTCGAAATCCATCTTAATAATAAATTCTTGATTGCTTCAAAAGCGGCCTTGATTCTGCTTTTTAGTTGGCGGTTATAGAAGATATTATAACCGGTTTCTTCAATTAAAAGTTGGCTACTAATCGGCTTATTTTGGTTGGTTCTCTGTTTTTGTTTCTGTTGATCGTAATGGAGCACTGGTGGCAGCAATAAAATGACAGACTTTTACATAAAATCACACAAATGTACAGAAACTCCAAAGACGAAAACACCACAGGGATAACGGAAAATAGGCTCAATTCAATCACTAAACATCTTTTTCACTGTTCACCATGTTATGTCATAATACTGATATTAGAATATTGGTAATTAGACTCGTTTCATTAATTTTCTCATTATCTATATTGAACTTTTGTCTATTCACTAGCCACATAATACTAACCACTACAAATATTCCAGCCACAAATTACAAATCGGGAACTGGCGCCACTCTTTGCTTGGCTCCTCGAAAATCACTGAAAAATATTTGAACACATCATCAAATCAGTTTTAAGTCAAACAAGAACGAATATCAACGAAAAAGTTGATTCAATTTATAGAAAAAAACCCACACTAAGTTTTTTTGTTTGTCTATACCAATACTTAGACCTGTTTGGAATTTAATCAAGTTCAATTGCAGTTTTCGCTATATCCTGTCCCACTGATTATATACTTTAATACAGTGTGCCGCCGTTAAATCAACATTCTCTATATTGCCGCCATATTCAACGACTCAATTATGTCTGAACAAGAATTCCAAGCTGGACTAGATTCAAGTCCAGAAATAGAAGGTGAATCTTCAAATCAGCAACGTGCTGAAGAATCCATTATTGCCGCTACATCTGAATCGTCCGATGACAAAAAGACAGACAACGAGGATGATGAAGAACAACACGAACCGGAATACACTCCTCCATCGATCAACGATGAAGAAGCTTATCCAACACTTGGATCTTTTGCTCCAGCGAAGTCTTCTTCGTCAAATAATTGGGGACCAAATATGAAATCAAGCGTTACTGTCCCTTCAAGCTCATCATCAAGTTTATCTTTTCCAACCCTCTCAAGTTCAGGAACTTCGCCAAACGGCAGTTTTAAGTCAATTCCATTACGTTCGAGAACCATTCAGGAAGCTTTTTCTTTGGACTCTTCTTCTCAATTGAACATTTCTAAACTAGAATTTGGTAAGATTTTGGCGGACTTGAAAAAAAAGTACGATATTACAATCGAGTCTACTATCTCCAACCAAACTGGTAAAAGAACTTTTTTAATTACTGGTAAACCGGATGATTTGCACAAAGGCAGAAAAGAGATAATTAGAAGAACAACAAAGCCTATCAAACTAGAATTTACTATCCCTTCAAAACTTAGAGCTGCCGTAATCGGTGCTGCCGGTCGTCATTTAAAACCAATTATTGAATCAACAAAAACCAAAATTGATATTGATAAAGAATCAATACAATCTCCAGAAGCATTTGATGAGGGTGATATATTTGGGGAATTGGTCACTGTTACTGTTGAAGGTGATGTTGAGGGTGTTGCTGAAGCAAAATCAAGAATTCTAAAAATTGTAGAGGAAGAAACTAAAAACTTATCGGTGAAGCTTACAATTGACCCAAAACTTGAACCTTTTATCAACGATGAATTTTTAAAATCAGATGATCCTCAGGTAGCTGTTGCATTGGTTAAATCAGTAATTGTAATTTCAGGTCCAAGGGAAAAAGTTGTTTCCAAAAGAAATGAGTTGAAATCAGCTGTTGAAGAAATCTCAAACTCAATTAAAACTGAGACGAAAACAATTCCTAAAGTGCTGCATCAATTCATCGACTTGAAAGAGCTTTTGAACGAGTTTAACGTTATTGTTTCGATTCCAACTGATTCATCTTCAGAGCTTGTTTCCTTCATTGGTCTACCACTAAACATTTCAAGGGCAGTTGCAAAAGCAAGGGATCAGACCTCACAGTATGTGGTTGAACCTCTCGACATTTCAAAGGCACATGGTGGTAACGTCGCTCATGCTGTAGCAGTTGCTTCGTATTTAAAATATTCTAAAGTTTTTAACAAAATTGCTGACAATACTGAAACCATAATTTCATTGCCCTCTTATGTTGACTTATCAGATAAATCATTAAAATCAGTCATAATTGACGTTTCCGCACCAAAAGATTTAAGTAATAATGTCAAAATCTCAAGAAAACAAATTGTTGAACAAGTAAATCAACTTCCTCCATCAGTTGTACGCATTATTGATGACGTTGATTCTTTTTTTGGCAAACAAATATTATCAATTGTTGAAACTTCAGCT
Source organism: Wickerhamomyces kurtzmanii (assembly GCA_030572875.1). NCBI lineage: Eukaryota > Fungi > Ascomycota > Saccharomycetes > Phaffomycetales > Wickerhamomycetaceae > Wickerhamomyces > Wickerhamomyces kurtzmanii. The sequence continues at coordinate 4,964 of JAJMCJ010000268.1, read as the reverse complement.
AAAGAATCAAATGTATTCGTTACACCATTAAATTTATTGTCAGGTAATTTATCGAATGATATTATTCTGGTAGCTTTACCTAATTCAAATGATGAATTTGCTCCATCAATTGAAGAAATTAATCAAAGATTGGACTCTGTAAATGCCTCTTTAGATGAATTTAGAGAACTACAAAAGGATTTAGCAACTTCTGTTTTGAATATCCCATTTGAGGAACAAGCTAACATCGAGGGACCACATGGAACCACCCTGAGATCAATTATATCAGCATTCGATAATTCAATAGTTGTAAAGTTGCATTTCGATGGTGTTGCAAAAGATAATGATAAAGTTTATATTCATGGCTTGAAAAGCGATGTTTCCAAAATTGAAAGAGATATTTCAAAAGTTTTAGAAGATGCCAAATTATATAAAGAGGCAAGCGCTTATACAACTGAATTTGATGTTCCTTCTTCAGTTGTCTCTAGAATAATTGGTAAAAGTGGTTCCAACTTGAACAGTCTGAGAGAACAATTTGGTGTAAATGTTGATGTTGATCAGAAAGATTCGAACAAATCAGAAAAGACTAAGGTTATAATCACTGGTGTTAAATTAAATGCAGATGCAGCTAAACAGCACATTTTGGGACAAGCTAAAAAATGGGGAGATGAAATAGTGAAAATTTTGAGAGTTGAAAACAAGTATCACCGTCGCCTCATTGGACCAAGTGGTGTGTATGTTAATAGATTGCAAGACAAATACAATGTCAAGATCAGATTCCCAGCCGAAGATTCTAAGGCAAATGATGAAGTTGTTATCAGAGGACCATCGAGAGGTGTCAATAAAGTTGAAGAAGAATTAAAGGATCTATTAGATTTTGAAATAGAAAATGGCTATAAATCAGAAATAAAGATTTCGACTAAAGCAGTTGCCAGAGTTATTGGTAAAAATGGTGAAAATGTTAAAGATATCAGTGCGGATACCGGCGCTGAAATTCAATTCAGAAGAGATGAAGACTTGGAAAAGGAAACAGGTTTTGTCAAAGTTGAATTAACTGGTTCAAGATCTGCTATCAAAGAAGCAGAATCTAAAATTAAGCTAATAATAAAACAAATTGAAGATTACACGACAATATCAATTGACGTTGACCCAAAATTTCATAGAGATATTGTTGGTCAAAGAGGTTCAAGCATGAAAGAAATAATTTCAAAGGCCGGTGGCTCTGATGACCGTTCTGAATGGTTTAGATTGTTACAGATTCCAAACCAAGATTCGAAATCTTCAACAATTACTTCTTCGGGAAGCAAAGAAGTTGTCGAATCAATCATTGAACAAATTAAAGAGTTGGTTGCATTGAAAGAAAGCTCAGTTGTTGAAACTTTGGAAATTCCTAAGGAAAAACATAGATTACTAATTGGTCCTTTAGGTTCAATCCGTCGTAACATTGAAGAGGAATTTCAAGTTGAAATTAACATTCCAAGAGCCAATGACAATTCAACAATTGTTAAAATTTCAGGTTTACCCGAGAATATTGTGAAGTCTAAGAATAAAATTATTGAACTAACAGCAGATGACTGGAAGGTTTCGATCGATGTCCCTGCTTATTTGCATGCTTCGTTATCTGAAAAAGGTGTTTTGTTCAGAAATCTAAGAAATCAATACAACGTTAACGTTGAACATGGTTCATCTGCACGTCGTGCTGCAAAATTGTCCTCAGCTTCCAATCCGAACCCACCAGCAGAAGTCTTTGGATCACCAGGTGACAAAGTGAAGTTTGTTCTGGTTGAAGACGGTGAAATATCCATCGATACTACGGATGTTATTCCATGGAGATTGAAATCTGATAACGATGAAAATATTAAAAAAGTAGAATCGTTGATTAAAGCCAATCTGGAGCAAGTTAATAAATTCAACACTGATGGATTTCTTTGGGTTGAAAATACAAGCAGTTTTGCATCCCTGATTGGTCCTCAGGGCAGAAACATTAGCAAAATCAGAAACAAAACCGGCGCTTTGATTAGCATTCCAAAATCAAATGATAAAATTAATAACGTTATATACTTGAGAGGTACCAAAGAAGCTGTGGAAAAGGCTAAAGAAAGTTTAGTTACAAGTCTTATTAAAGAATAGAGCATTTTTTGTTGTTCTTCTCTTTTTTTATTTATATAGTGATGTGTATACTTGTTTGATAAACATAAAAGTTCGTTTAACTTAAATATTTGAAAACCTCTTTTAAATAAAACCAAATTGGGAAATTACTGTTTATGGATAGATTAGTTGCAATTATGAGCCCCTGTTACCTCCGAAATTTCCAATTTTATTTATATATTTTGATCCCCTAAAACATGATAGGTAATATTACATTGGTATCAAGCATTAAACTAAATCTATAAAAGAACATACTAAAACATAAATAATTTGACGGTAGTTTTTATATCCTGACTTTTCAAATCAAATCAAAGAATACTTTTGTTTTACATCATTGGTTAACTATCAAAAAGAAATAAACTTCCTTATCAGCTATTAAAATAACACATCATCAAATACAAATGACAGCAGAATCACGTTTTGCCCAATTTAAACTAGTTTTGCTGGGAGAATCTGCAGTTGGTAAATCCAGTATAGTTCATCGTTTTGTCAAAGATTCTTTTGACGATTTCAGAGAATCAACAATTGGGGCTGCGTTTTTGACACAAACCATTCAATTAGATGAAACAACAACTATAAAGTTTGAGATCTGGGATACCGCAGGACAAGAACGTTACAAGTCTTTAGCACCAATGTATTACAGAAATGCAAACTGTGCTGTGGTTGTATATGATATCACACAGGAATCATCATTAGAGCGTGCAAAATCGTGGATCAAAGAATTACAAAGACAGGCCAATCAGGATATTGTTATTGCTTTAGCTGGTAATAAAGTTGATTTGGAAGATGAAAGAAGAATCTCAAAAGAAGTAGCCCAGGCTTATGCAAATGAAGAAAATCTGTTGTTTTTTGAAGTGTCGGCTAAAACAGGTGAAGGAGTTCATGAAATCTTCGAAAGCATTGCAAAAAAATTGCCAATTGAGTCCCAAATCAAACCTTCCAAGTTACAGATTAAAGGTGTTGACTTACAAAGACCGAGTACAAATAACCAAAAAGGTTGTTGTGCATAATTACTAATTACTTCTCTTCATGTTAACTCATTTGCTTTTAGTTTATAGTTGTTATATTGTTATAGGATGTAATAATATATTGTTATAGGATGTAATAATATATTTAATAATTATTCTTTTTGAACCGCGAAGGCTCTAAATACATTCACTGTAATCTTTTTTGGAAATATACGTAAGGATTAGACTTTAGAACGTATGAAAGTTGCATGAATGAAAGGAATCGCAAGGAAAGAAATTCTTATAAATAGCTATCTACCACAAAGATTTGTATTAAAACTCAATATCTTCAAATTTTCCGTTGTCTTTGGCAGTCTTGAAAGGATTTTGAATCTTTAAAATACCATTTTTTTCTATCTTTTCGAATAATTCAAACATTTTTTCAGCTTCAATTTCCTTTTCCTCTGTGGTCATTTCATCGTTAGGGACGTTATTTGTATTTGCGGATTTTTCTTCTAAATCCTGTAGAATATCTTTTAAATCAAAAAAGGTCCGTATTCCATTTATATTTTGAGATATGCTTTCTCTTTTCATTTTTTTAAATAGTTCTGCTACTAAGCTATTAGTTTTGATCAAAAAGGATTCTGTTTGCAAGAATAACAAATTCTCCTGTAAACTTTGAATACTGGAAATATTACTTATATCGCAATTATCCAAATGGCTAGATTCATTTATCAAGCTTTGCTTCAATATATTGCTCAGCTTATTTGAATTTACAGATAAATCAACAAAATAATTAATTATTGCTAATATTGGTAGAAATTCCTCATCTGAATTGTTGAGATTTCTTAAGTTATTAATATTTTGAGACTTGTACCTCTCGATGACATGGTTCAGAATGTTGAGACAGTTCACACACATTTGTATAAATATATCTGGAGTTGTAGTGAAATCTTTTGGAATTGTAGATATCACATTACCTATATTAACTGAAATATCCATATTTTCCAAGCTGTCCGTGTGGAATAATCTGTCTAGGAGTATCAGATTTCTAACGAAGTTGCCGTCTTTGTCGTATTGAACAATTGAGTAATTGTGAACCAAGGAGTAAAAGTTTTTCAATATCTCAATAAACAAGGGTTTTAGTGCTCCCTTGTCGAAATCCTTTACAGCCACTAATATACTGAAATTCTGAATCAGTATTAGATTGAACTTATCAAGCAGAACCTTATCGTAATCAGAAATTTTGAAAGTCAGTAAAAAGAACAGTCGAAATATCGCAATCAAATCTTTAGAATCAAATAAGCTTCTATTCTTCTTATCTAAGTATTCTGAGAGGTCTTGAAACAGTTTGTTTAGTTCGCGTATAGGGACCATCGAAGACAGGTTATTATGGAGGGTTCTGTTTATCAGCAGCACATTTGAGATCGTGATAATTATCGACACCTCATTCTCCACTGTGCTATTAGATGAGTCCAAGAAAGCTTTATCCAGTATTTTCAGGAGTTTTATTATAAGTTTTGAGTCAAACAGGTTTATAATTGACGTGTTTCTTCCGTGCTCTTTCAGCAATTTTATAGATTCTGACACATCTTGGTCTTTGTTTGATTGCCTCGACAAGATTGTATCCAAGAGGGCATTCAAGCTGTCATAATCTTCAAGCATCTGTTCGCTGATGGTATCGATGTTTTTTTGATATTTCGACATGGAGCTAGGTATACCGGCCGAATTTTCTGTCTAAAAATATCTACATTTATAGCCGAATTGACATAAACAACATATTTTATTATCTTATTCGAAACTAATATTATAAAAATAGTATATATAACTAAATGGAAATCAGGCGATGATTCTACTTTCAAGATCGATTAAATTAACTAAAAATTCAAC
>JAJMCJ010000267.1:0-11752 GCA_030572875.1 Wickerhamomyces kurtzmanii | reverse complement strand
TGTGATGATTTCTCCAAATCTCTCATCTTCTGCACTAAATGTCAAATCTAAAACATCGGTTATATCGTTATCTAAAATCCATTTTAAGGATCTATAAAATTCTGCGTCAACACCTTCCATATCTTGTAAAACAACCTTTTTATGTAACATCATCTTGTATAAAGCCCCGACAAAAAAAGCATCCAAAAATCGTCTATGAAACACACCTAATCCAACAACTCTGCCAATAAATTTGAAATAATTTAAGTGCTCAGGGTTGATTCCAGAGTTCGAATTGATTTGTAAGGTATAATTATCATGTGCCGAATATTCGAATAGACAATAAAATGGATTGAACATCTCATGTGATAACAAGAAAAAAAACTCTCTTGAAACTCCTCCGTAATCCAAACCTTCTTCTCCATCAAATTTAATCATTAATCTCTTCTTTAAATCCTCTGGTGTCTGTCTCATAATCTCTTGATATGAATCTTCAAATATATTCGATCTACGGACTTTAATATGGCATTGTCCTGGTAAGATTCTTAGTGCTGGTTGTGATCTAAAATAAATAACTTTACGTCTGAAATCTCTCTTATATTGTGGAACGTTCTGATCCAATGATGATGGTAATCTTGGATCATCCCATGTAGTTGTCTTTGTATTATGGTCAACAAAATAAACTCTTGCCGTATTTGTCAATCTCATTTCCCAACCACTTGGTAATGGTCCTAACTGCGAAACTGGTTGCTGTTGGATTGTTGTGGTTGGTCCATGTGTTCGAATATATTGTTGTCTTCTTGGGTCAACCCATGTTGTTGTTCTTGTGTTATGATCAACAAAGTATGCACGTCCTTCTGGTGTAAATCGTTGTTCCCATCCTGGTGGTAATTCTCCTAATCCTGCTGTTGTAGAGCCTGTTGCTGACATCGACAATGCTGCGACCCCATTAACTGCTGGTGTCCCTGACGCTGATGAAACTGTAATGTTGTTCGACGCTGTAATAGCACTGTTAGTAGTTTGTGGATTAGGTGATAATGGTCCCTCGTCTGGTAATGTACGTCCACGATGTTGTCTACGCTCTGCATCTGTTGCTGTTTGTCTTAGCTGACCTCTTTCAGCTTCTGTTTGATCCAATGTTGGTCGTTTCCACGTAGTTGTTCTAGAATTATGATCAACATAATATGTACGACCAAAATTGTCAGTACGTCTTTCCCAGCCTGGTGGCAATCTACCATATTGATCTTCAAACGACGAATATTGCTTGTTATTATTATTGTTATTATTGGTCGAATTTCCTGCTGATGTTGAAGAAGAATTTACATTTGACGATGATGATGGGGTATTAATCGAAGGTGGGCTTATGTGAGCACCTGATAAAGAATGTGTGATATTTGTTGTAGAAGTTTCGGACGAACTGCCACCAATTGGTGTTCTTGCTGTTCTTGTACTTGATGTTCTAGTACTAGCCCTTATATTACCATGAGAAATAACAATGATCAATTTACCGCTAACAATAATGTTATCGTTTGATTTTTTCAATTCTCTTGTAATCGTTTCTTCTGATGTTGGCATACTCAAATCAATAACATCACCAATTCTAACATTTACGACACCTAAAAAGCCTTGATCCTTCCTTTTGAATTTTTTTTGATCAAATACCTGGATCACTAAAATTGAATTTTCGTTGGCTTGGAAATCAAATGATTCATTCCAGTATGGATTCAAAGTTTTCTTTGCAGCCGATGTGGACTTGGTCTGTGAACCATCAACGGTTAAAACAGCAAATGGGTCTGGACTACGAAACACATCCCTCTTATATAACGACTCAGCCGCAACCACTTTAACGTTGACATTTGTAGCTCTATGAAATTGCGTTAGTTTCTAGCTAAGTAAGATATTTAATATAAGTACACGTACGATGAACGAGACATGATCTATCTGATTTAAAACTTCTTCTATTGTTATTTGAGATTCTGATCTTTCAAATTTCAATTTTTCTCCCTGATAGAAGATGAATGATAGTCTTCTTAATAATAGAATATTCTATATCTTCTTGAAATCAATGATATTCTCTAGAAGAAAAAAAGGGTCAAAAACAAAACACACTTTCTTTTTGAAAAATTGAAATAAACGATCCACAAAAAGCCTCAAAGTATTAAAGGTTAGCTCAAATGTCAACTAGAAAACTCTCTCTTTTCCAAAATTCCAAAATTTTGTATGCTTTTTGTTTTGTTATATGATTTGTTTTGTTGTAAATCAAGCGAAAAGCAAAAAATATCACTTGAATTTTTCGTTCTTATTCTGGTTATGCGACGATGGGATCATAACGTTGACTAAGATTATAATAGTCTAACAAGAGGGTAACTAATGTAATTACGTTTATTCCATTAGCCATACTTTATTACGGTGTAATATCCTTTGCTGTGAATTAATGGAAAATTTTGAAGTGTGGACACTGTTCAGTCTGATATAATGAATATACTTGAGGTACGATTTGTTGTTGTTTGCGTAATTTAGAACATTCCTCCTAAATACTTGGCCATAGTTTCTTTAGCAAACTATGGACAATGCATCACATTTTCTAATAGTATCAAGACAATGTTTTGCAAAACAGAAAATATGTCAAACAAATGAGTTTTCGGCCACATGATAACCTAAATAAACACAATAAATTTAGGGCAACCTAGAATTTGAGTTTTGTTCACTATGATTTGAACAGATGAATGATAAAGACATAAAGAAACTTGAGATAATCTCCGTGACGTAAATAAACGTATAAACTGATGAGTAGTTTCTTGTTTACAATAAAAGAAAATTCATTAAACTCTAAGCAAGTAGGCTGTTACCTAGAAGAGACGCATGTTTCCTTTTTTGAACATTTCGAGACCATTTTGAGATTATATACTGATGGCTGGCAGTCGATTTCTGCAGACAACCTACATATATTTTGAACAGCGCAGTCCTAGAACTTATCAGTCGTCAGAACTAGATAATGGTGTGCTTACAACATGAACACTATAATATCAATAAAGACAAACTAAACAAAAGTGATTTGTATGTATTGGTTGCAATAGATTCCGATCGATTGTGGTTGTTGTTGCTGATATCTGTTTTAGCTCTCATTTCATTTGCTGAGTCCGCATATCAGAAGACGTTTATGCATCTGCGTCTACGAACCAGCATTTTTTTCATATACATCACCTAAAGTGATAGTGACAACATTGTCAGTTTACCCAAATTCAGTGATAATGTAGTACACAGGATTGTTGTAAAAACCAGCCAGCATTTATTTTGAGTGGTATTTATAAAGCTGTTTTGAATTAATGTTGGCTTTTCTTTCCTTAATTTTTTTTCAACACTTACTCATCACTCGCTAACTTCTCAATCGATTTACTTCATATACTTTCTTCCTTTTTGCAATCATCTGTACCCTTGTCAAAAAATTAAAAGCATAAGAGTGTCAAACCATAATTAATAAACCTTCGACTCAAATGGACTACTATAAACCAACAGCCTTATTCCGCCAAAACGCGTTATTCAAGAAACAAGGTTTAGAGATGAATAGTTTTAAAAAACAAGTGTCAAACGAGAATTGGCTACTGAACAGGGAGTCAAGTCCCACTAGTATATTGGATAAATCGTGCTCTTTAAGAAACGTTAAGATAGCATCAAACTATTGGAAAATTCCAGATGAAAACTATTTCTTAACATCACTATCAGTGTGTGATAAACAAGTCGCTATTGCAAGTGGTGAACAGGATGCAAATCTGTTTATCTATGAAATTAACGTTGAAGATATGATATTAACACACAACCAGACAATTTCATTACCAAATATACAATCAATGAAATGGCTAGATGAAAGCACTTTACTAACTGGTCATGATGGAAAAATTCATTTAGTTTCAATTCCGGAAACAAATTCGACAGAGTCAGCAAGAATTCTGAAAAGATTTAATCATTACAAACAATTAACTACAAATACAACATCTAATTTAAGAATTAAAAATATAAATGTTACACCAAAGTCTTGGAGATCAACCAATTTAAACTCTATAATTTCGTTATGTAACGAAAACATTTTTCTGTGGGATATCAATTATAGATCAGATTTACCAATTTTGAAAAATCAGTCTATCGGAATCAAAAATTTTCATTGCTCTCCATCAAAAGATGGGTTATTGGGACTGTGTGGTGATTTTGGTATTGCTCTAAATGATTTGAGAGCTCCGAACGATAGGCCATCGATCTTTTCTCCAGAAGGTGTTTCAAAGGCAGGTGCCGCAAACTGTATCAAATGGGCACCATATGATTCGAATATTTTAGCTGCTGCTCATGAGGACGGTGTTGTAAGATTATGGGATATAAGGGCGCAGAATTCGTTTTCAAATTTGAATGGCCACAATGATCTGATAACATCTATTGAATGGTCAGAAGAGAGCTCGAGAGACTTATATACTGGTTCAAAAGACGGAAATATCATCCATTGGGACTTAGATTTTAATGACAAAGTTTCTCTTGAAGAGTGCTGTTTGAGAGAAGGTCTGAGCTCCGTAATTTTAAGAAATAAAGATAGCTTCATCGTCGATGAAAGTGAAATTTATAACTTTGTTAGCAAAAGACAATGTGGTACTATCATTCCAGCATCAAATAACTCAATTGTTGAATTGAAAAGTTATGGGGACAAATTACTATCTATTGATAGATCATCATTTTTAGGGGTTCATGGTAAAAGAGGGTTAGACTCATTTGTTGTTCAAGAAGGCACTTCGGAGATGCTGATTAATGATATGTTAGATGATATTATTACAAGCTCACCTAGAAGCGTTATAAGCTCAAATAATTCTGTTTTTAGTGATCATGCTGAGACATTGTCAGCATATACAACTAGTGAACCATCTTCTCCACAGTGCAACAATGCTAAGTTGCACATCCCAAAAAAAAGTATGATAGCTACTCAAAATTCCACTGAACCAAATACTTTTGTGTATTCAGATGATACTGTTGCAGGCAATAATAATTTAGAAAATACGAATGCCAAAAATAATAGAATGTTCTCAGGATCGACGATAGACTCATCGGATATTGAAGTAACAGACGAACAGTTTGGCGTCACAGATGAAATTAGAGACTTTACTTACGAAACTATTTTACCTCTAAACGATATTCAAAAACCTCGAGGTGAACGTCTAACTGACTTACAGATTTCAGACGATTTTTATTTTATGGTGTAAAGTTAGTTATTAGCATATTTATTTATTTCTGGTTGTTTTGGGTTTCTAATTTTGATTATTAGTTTTGATTTTTCGGCTTATTCAAAGCTTTTCTATATATTCAAAAATTCGATAAATAAAAAAAAAAAATAACGGATTTCTTTTAGTTTATTCTAGCATGCAGTAAAATAAAATACAAGTTAAACAAGGAAAGAATGAACAAGTAATTATTATCAGGCATTTTTTGCCAATGATTCATATTTCGGTGAAACATTTTCATATTTCTTTTGAAAAAAATCAGATTTGTGTTTGTCCAAAAATGTCAGTAAATCCTCTAAATACTCCTTCACAATGCCAATTCCTTGTTGATCCATACTGGTATACGCAATAAGACTTGGACAAGTAACGATTAATCTCAGTAAATGTTCGGGACCATATATAGTACTGAGTTCCCTATCAGCAAGTTTAGAATCCTTTTTGATATCAACAAATTGTTTCCTCTCAAATCTGTATAATAGAGTAGTACCCAAAGCTCTCTCAAAATAAATCTTGAATCCAGAAAGGAATTCTTTAAATGTATCAGCCTCAGTAGAACCTGCCTTCTTCTGATTCGCACCCTTGTATTTATTTAGAATATCAAGAACACTTGGCTTTGCAGGCAGTTTGACTAGTTGATGGTCTTTTGTCACAAGCTCCCAATCGTCCACCAATAAGGACTTCAGTGAATTTGGTATACTGATATTAATTTCGGGTTTGCTTAAATACTCTTCTTCTCTTTCCAAATCATCAGCGCCTCTCTTTCTGCCTCTTGACTTGTTGGTACTGCTACTGTTGTTATTGTTGTGATTGCCAACACTAATATTGTCTTTTGAATCCGTGGATTTATCTTTTGTAGATGAAGAGGCAGAAGCAGAGGCGGTAAAAGCCAGTGCTGCTTGCTTCAGTTCCTTTTGCAATCGCATGTTCTCGTATGTGTAGGCCCTTATTCTGTCTGCACCAACCCATTCATCCCAAGTAGATTTCCAGCCTTTGTAATGAATGTAGTAACCGATTACATCAATTAAATCTTCTGGCAGCTCCTCATCATTATCAAAATCGACTTCACCATCTTTACTGATATACGACTTTTTTTTAGGATAATGGATACGCAGTATTTTGGCCTCATACAACAATGGCCCATGATAAGCAAGACACTTGCCGTTAACTAGCAGTTCCGTACTGCTCATTGCTTTTTCTGAGTAGCTAGCAACTTTTTAGCATCATAAACGCGTTTAGCTTTTGTTTCATATTTAGATAAAGGTTTAGAGCTCCTGCCCTTCTCCCAAAAAAAATTCAGAGATAAACCGGGTAAGTGTGTTCTTAATCTTTTGAAAATTTAAAACTTACTCAAAAAGGAACAGTCCTGGTAATTTGTTTTGATTTATCCTTGGTAGTCTACAATTGAAAGAAAAACTGTTTCACGTTGAAATTGCTTTATTTGGCCTAATTTTTATTGTTGAAAATTTGAAATTCAATTGATTTTTTTCTAACCGTTTACTGCTTTTTTCCCCATCTTACTGTTAAATCAGTACATTGTGTTGCGATTTTTTGAAGATTATAAACAACGAATTTTTTGTACAGTTGGCTTTGTCTACTGAGATTCATAGCTAGATCAAAACTAGGTTGTTTATTTTTCATTTTTGCTGAGGAAAATACGCTCACCTAATTATTCACCTTCAAGTTGTCGATTTCATTTCCATTCTTTAGAATTTTTCAAGATACAAAAGCATTTGACGATTTACATTCCACAAAGATAAAATTTGATAGATATCAGATATTCAAACCAACGACAGCAAAATCATCATAATAGCATTGGCAGTAGTAGTTCCATTATAGTTTAAAAATGTCCGCGTCGTCATCATCGCAAGTTCAGTCGGCAAATGTTATTGGTATTCATTATCGTGTCGGTAAAAAAATCGGGGAAGGGTCATTTGGTATAATTTTTGAAGGTGTTAATTTATTGAACAATCAGCAAGTGGCAATTAAATTTGAACCAAGACGAAGTGATGCACCTCAATTGCGCGACGAATATAGAGCTTACAGGATTTTAGCTGGCTCTCTTGGTATACCTCGTGCTTACTATTTTGGTCAAGAAGGTTTACATAACATATTGGTTATAGATTTATTGGGTCCCTCCCTAGAAGACCTTTTTGACTGGTGTGGAAGAAAATTCTCAAATAAAACAGTTGCTCAAGTCGCTATACAAATGATCTCCAGAGTTCAAACAATTCATGAAAAAGATTTAATCTTCAGAGATATAAAACCTGATAATTTTTTAATTGGAAGACCTGGGACACCCAATGCAAACACGGTGCATGTTGTTGACTTTGGTATGGCTAAGTATTACAGGGATCCAAAGACAAAAGAACATATTCCTTATAGAGACAGAAAGTCTTTAAGTGGCACGGCCCGTTACATGTCTATAAATACACATTTGGGGAGAGAGCAATCAAGAAGAGATGATTTGGAAAGTTTAGGACATGTCTTTTTTTACTTCTTGAAAGGTCAATTACCTTGGCAAGGTTTGAAAGCGCCAACAAATAAACAAAAATATGAAAAGATTGGTGAAAAAAAACAATCAACCTCCATCAGTGAACTAAATCAAGGAGTACCTCATCAGTTTGGAGAATACTTAAGTTATGTTCGTAATCTTGGATTTGACGAAGCTCCTGATTATGATTATCTGAGAGATCTAATAGGATGCTCGGTAGATGAACCACTGGATAACTATTATGATTGGATGGCATTAAACGGCGGTAAAGGATGGGATCTAAGTATCAATCAAAAGCCAAATCTACATGGTTATGGTAACCCAATTCCAAAGAACTCAACCAAAGCTGTTCAAGGGTCTAATAAACCAATCATGAATGAGACTTCAAGATCACGAACCCCAAAATTAACAAGTACATCCTATCTCAATAACAAAGTTGATGATCAACCTTTACAACAACAGCACAATCAGTACCAACAACAACAACTCCAACAACAACAACAACGTAACTCAACTCAAGTTGATGATTCTGAATCCAATAGCGGTTTTTGGAGCAGAGTTTGTTGCTGCGGTTGAAGAAGAAAATACATCATTGTGTACAGAAAGCTGTTTTTTAAGATACGTGTATAAAGAGAAGGTTACGGTAAAGTTTATTTTTATTTTTTTCAATTGTCTGTTTAAGTTTAATGTCTTTCAACTTGTTTATGATTTGGTATGCTTGTTTATTATTATTATATAATGTTTATTACTATTACTATAATTGTTTTTAGCCAATTTTATTTAACCAATTTTTATAATTGTTTCGCCTTTATTTTTATAATTTTGGTTTTTTATCTGCATTATTTGTAATTTTAGAGGATTGCTAAAGCTTTATTTAATCTCACTTTATTTATTTTATCTGAATTTACTCTATTTTTAATATTAATTTTAGTTTCAATATTAAGCATGTAATTTTTTTGCGATTTTTCTTCTGTACGACGCAGAATTCTGCTTCTGCACTCTACGAGTAAGTTTCATTATGATTGGTAATGAATATAAATATGTATCATGCTATCCCCTAATAAACGATTAAAAAGTACATTTAAATGGAAAAACCTATTTAAAGTTTGTAATTAACTTGTTTAACAATCTTTCCATCAACAATCTTAATAATACCTGAAATAACCAATGCGTCTTTCAAATCGTCAATCAAGTCATCAATATTCTCGATCCCAACACATAATCTGATTAAATCTTCAGGGAATTTTCTTTCTTTTCTAATAATTGGATCAATAGAGGCGTGTGACATCTTGCAAGGCATTGATATCAATGAATTAACACAACCAAATGAAACCGTAATACCGAAAATTTGAGTATTTTCAACAATTATTTGAGATTGCTTAATTGAATTAGTTTCAAATGATAGTACTGCACCGAATCCCTTGTTGAATGATTTGTGTAAATCATATTGTGGATGGGATTTCAAACCAGGATATCTCACCTTCAAACCAACTTCAGATTCCAGCCAAGCTGCAAGCTTTTCAGCATTTGATTGTTGTCTTTCCAATCTTATTGATAACGTCTTTAAACCTCTTAATAATAGCCAACAATCGAAGGGTGCCAATCCGCAACCTGTGGCATTTATGACAAAAAATAAGTCATCTGCTAATTTTTCATCATTGACAGCAATAACCCCAGCCATAATATCATGATGTCCATTTAAATATTTTGTGGCAGACTCATATTGAATATGAACACCCAAGTCCAATGGTGTCAATAGTAACGGAGACATCATTGTGTTATCGAATACAATAAGGCAGTTTGGACAGTTTTTCTTTATAAATGCACAAATTGATTTTAAATCAACAATTTTAATCAATGGATTAGTAGGACTTTCTAGAAAAATCATTCTAGTATTTGGATTTAAGGTTCTGAAAACTTCCTCATTGTCAGTAGTATCTATATGACTTAGTTTAATCGAGCCATTTGTATTTAAAAACGTTAATAATCTATGTGTACCACCATACAAATCATCACCTGCAATAACTTCATCACCGGGCTTCAGCAATCTGGTAATGACGTCTAGACATCCCATACCACTTGTAACTGCATATGCTTTCTTGGCCTTCATGATTGTAGCCAAATGACTTTCTAGCTGTGTTCTTGTTGGATTACCAGATCTTGTGTAATCGTATTGACCCATGTCTGATAAGGATTTTTGTTTAAAAGTCGTAGACTGATATAAAGGAGCAACAGAGGAGTTGTATTGATCATCGTTCTTCTGACAAACCACTTGGGTCTCTAAAGAGTATTCTTTCTTTGACATTATTGTTACTGATTGTCGTCGTTGTTCTTATTCTCGTTTTTGAAAATTATGAAAAGTGTGTGGGTATTGTAATAAAAAATGAAAAAGCTATGACTAATTTGAAATTGAAAGGCCACCATCGGAGTTTTCATTTGAAGATTCCCCGTTTGCGCCAAGGAGAACCGGCCAAAAATCCCGGCTGAAATTCAAGAATTCTCTGAGGAAAAACTGGAGAGACTCTAGGTAGAACAATATGGGCTCAAAACCATATATTCAAGACAGTGTTACAAACCTTTTTTTTTTGTAGGATGATCCCGAAAAATATGAGGGTTGTTCAATTGAAACCACTATATAGTGGGACTAATAACAGCTACAACAACAAAGATAATATGCTACATTTATCCAGTAACGCCCTTAAGAGAAAGTTGTGTACCAATCTTGTTAACATAATTGGTTCAAAACGTACCTCAATCATCTCGGTTCATCGCGACACAAATGATAACAATAAAAATATATCATTTGAATTTAACAATGAAAACAAAAAAAGAGCTGATGAGATAATCTCAAAATATCCATGGAATTACAAAAAGTCAGCCATTATGCCATTATTAGATCTGGGTCAACGCCAACTAGGTTTCACTTCGATCTCTGTTATGAACTACGTTGCTAAATTGCTAGACGTTCCACCAATGAGAGTTTATGAAGTTGCAACCTTTTATACAATGTATAATAGAAAACCGGTCGGTAAGTATAACGTTCAAGTTTGTACAACTACACCATGCCAGTTGTGTAATTCAGATTCTGTTATTGAATCAATTTCAAAATTCTTAGGAATCAAGCCAGGTGAAACTACAGAGGACGGGTTATTTACAATTCAAGAAGTTGAGTGTTTAGGTGCCTGTGTGAATGCCCCAATGATTGCTGTTAATGATGATTATTTTGAAGATCTGACCAGTGAGAAAGTTGTCAAAATTCTGCAAGAATTTAAAGATGGCAAGAATCCAAAAATTGGTCCAGTTAGTGGTAGATCAACCTGTGAGCCTTTGACAGGACAAAAAGTTTTACTATCCAAGGAACCTAATGATATAAGTAAGCATACAAGAACAGATCTGTGAGTATCAGTCGCTTAGTGTGCATGAAAGATTGTAATCTCCTTGTTTTAATAAGTGATTAAGGATTGCTGCTATTCATTACTTATACGTTATTTATTTATTTATTTATTTATTTACTATTTATTATTGTTTATGAATTACTGTTTATTATTTATTATTTATTATTTATTATTTATTATATATTATTTGTTATCTACTTATTGTTCACTATTCATTATACAATGATTGTTTATCTATTACAGACCTTGTATTCAGTATTTGTCCAATACCGGTGACATCTAATTATAGTGAAATTCCCTCAATATTTTAATAGTTTTAACGTAAACAACACTGTATAAAACTACCACATCATGTTACTACTCTTTTGAAGTGTTTTCGAAGAGAGTATCCTTGATTTTCTTGAATGACATTTAGTGGATGTTGGACTCTTGAAGCAGTGGCCTTACCGACATGTAAACTGCGGGAAATTGACTTTCACAATAACAACAGTACCTAAAAGTTTTTGTGCAAATCTAGGAGATCGAACAATGGATAATCACTTCCCTGAGGTGAGCAAAACAGATGAAGGTCTGATAACTTCTGAATTGGAGACAAAGGTTCCAGAAACTGTGGTTCAACCAGAAACAACAAA